>DWPA01000241.1:0-29098 GCA_018251375.1 Calpodes ethlius
TCGTTCGAGTTGATTCTTCGCGCAAACAATCGAAGGTACGTCGCGACACTTGAGTAAACTGCGCCAAACACTCCATTGTGGGGTTTCGACGTGAGCAAAACAAGTGTCCGATGGCACAGTCACAAGCTAACTTCTTATTGTTTTTGCTCAAGTATTGAAGCAGTGTTCGACTTCGGGCCGAGCGCCGTATGCAGCGAAACTGAGAAACGAAATTGGCATGTGTCAGGTAACTCGGGTGGATGTAAAGTCGAACGGAATTTTTTACGGTAGGTATGTACGTCGTATGTCTCTTCGACAACGACTGCGATGGTTTTGCAAAACGAATGGAATGTTTGTCAAAATGTTCTATTTGAATTTCGTTGTTCGCCGCTGCTATTGTGACTCGGATCGTGGAGTTTCAATTAGCATTGTCTTCAAGATTAAGCATTTTCTTACGACGATCAGGAAATTGCTCTCTGTATTCTGTTAGTGTTCAGCGAGATCATTTTTCTTTATGAAATTTTATTAGTCATGCTGTTTATTAATTTATAATTGTTTGAAAATCTACAATGTTGACGAGCTTCCGCCACTTTTGCTGTACGGTGGTGATAATTTTATAATTATGCAAGTTAATCCCCATTAAATTATGAACAATCATAATTTTTAACACCTCCATCGATCTTGACACCGACCGAGTCTAAGTAATGCATTCAAACGAAGGTCAATCATATCAATTGATCGTTTGACCTGGATCTCGTACGATTGATCTAATTGGGATCTTACACTGGCTCGGTGATTTGCACACGTTTGAATTCTGAACGATGTCGGCCCGTGCGCTTCGGCTGCGGCGAGTGGACTCGGCCGGCTCACGGTCAACGTTCCAAAATTCGTCTCAGTAGGAAACAGGAGCATGAAATCGCTCAGGCGCGGCTCCGCGGTCTGGGCAACGATTTGCGCGCAAAATAATATTTCCTTCTCGTTTATCACAGCAAAATGAAAAAGGCGGCAGTTACGTAAAAAATACGGAAGCGGGTAGGTAAGCGTGTGGAGTGATTACCACGGCCTTGCCATTGTGCCGGCGGCAGACCATGCGGCGCGCCGCCCTCCGCCCGCCGCCCGCCGCCCGGTCACTGCCAGCTCCGCGTTCCATATTGTGTCTAATTTGGACATCGTTGCCATGTCTGTTTCATATATATTGTTTCATTATTTACTTGTTTGAAAGACGATTATTTTAATAGGATATAACTTATTAATATTATTATGTTGTTAACATCAGATAAGTATTATTTTTCTAAAAATTCTGTACTATCATTTATCAGTGATTGGGCGGTGCCATGTTACCTGCAGTTATTCTGTTACTTTTCAGTAGAGAATTTGGTTACACAACAATTGCCATTTGCATATTGCACAATGTCACAAAAGATGCATCGAGCAACGTAATGAGATTTCCGTAACGTCATTCTGCAATGAAATAGCTAATGTGATGAAGTAAAAGTATGAAAATAGTTGCGCTGCATCATACAATTCATTGTAAATGACACAACGGAGAGTGCTCTGGAGTTGAACATCGCAACCGTGTGCTATCTAATTGCGCAAGTATTGATCACTAATATGTACGCGTGTGGCCCAAAAAAGTGTTTAAATTTAAAATGCGTTCGGAATTGGAAACTAAAATGATGATTAATTTAAATGTTGAAGCTATGCGGTTCTACTTCCAGCTGGTAGTGCGCTATCACAATTATTGTAGACCCATATCAGTAACCATCACTTTGAGCATACATTCTTCTCTTTTTAATTCGATTCTTACGCGATTGCCAAGGAAGCGTTATTAGCATACTTTAAATGTCTAGTTTCCATTGAAGTTTTGTACAGCTTCTTAGCAGTTTCTATAATCTCGTCATTGTGTCTATTGAGTCGAGAGGGAGTGCGAGGTGAGGCTATTCAATATATTACCCTCCGAGACGAGTAGTCGCTCGCCCTTGATCTGAATGCGTGTTCGCATCAATTGCCACCGTATCTATTGTTTACCGCCGAGAATACTGCTCCTTTTATGGCTGCTTCATTCACGGCATATTTTATATCACTTTCCTATTCATTGTGCCGGCAATAGGCATAGGCAAATGAGGCAGAAATATATTATGTTCGTTCGCTTGTGGCGATCGATGCGCACTCTGTTGGTATTCATTAGAATATACATATGAAGCTTGTTTTTCATCTCCATTTTGAAACTGGTTCCGTCAAATCGATGCACTGTTCGACCTGTCGCCCCACGTCACGAGGCGTAAAAACGTGGAGATGTGGCGCGGCTGCAAATCGAGATAGAATGCACGCAACCGTTATACAACGCTCGGACAGCTCGCAGCGTTCGGAGCGGACTAGTTTGGATGTAGTTTCGGCTGACCCTGAGCGCCGACCCCGATTGCCGCAACCGCTCTCTGTTCCCGATCTGCTATTATAAAACGACATTCATCATCTCCCTTTAAACCGTAGCCGCGAAGGCAGAGGGATGAGAAGAACGAGAAAGATTTACATTCGGATAATTGTCTACGGCCCTTCGGTTTCGTTTGACGACTTTATTACGCTCCATATTGAATCGTTTACTTTGTTAGCGACTTAGGTTCATCCGTCGGTTAACTCGCTAAGCATTACCTTCGCCGTCTGTAATCGGTGGTATCCCTAATAGATGGCTAGCGGCCGAAGAGCTTGCACGTTTCGCAGACGTGGCCATTATTGTCGATCGAGAAATTAGGAGAGAGTCGTGTTCCTGCGCCGAGACAGACACGAGACGAGTGAGCCGCGACAAGACGCGGTCTTTGTTTGCAGTCAAATCGCGTGTGCTGTGGCCTGAGTCAATGAACTTGAGTTGGCCGGCAGTTGGCGTAATGATCGCGATCGTCTATGTCTAGATTTCAATTAGCCAACGCTATTGTGGCACTTTTGCGCTGTCAATATATCTTGTTATTTATATTTACTCTTGCAACTGATTGCCGTGCAAGCAATCTAAACGACAATATTACCTGCTTTTCATGGCGTAGAACGGGATGAACAACATCTGTAAAGAATTCCGTTTATTAAATTGTAAATTTTTTCGATTATCCAAGATATAACGATCAAACGATGAAGGGCAGATATCGAGGCTACAAACGAAAGTAATAGTAATAGATAGTATGGCCATTTTCAAAAATCTATCTGTCCATAATATCTAGATAAGTTATAGGTAAAACTAATTAATATTAAACATTGACATTTTAACAGATGGTAGACAACTTAGGATAACGGACAGATAAAGTATTGAGAACGACCGATAATCTATTGGAAACGCGTCGCAGTCACGGCTCAGCGGCGCCGCGACGGGCTTTCCTACTCAATACTTCTGATACATTCCACTCACAAATCATTTGCATTATGAGTTTAGCGGGTTAGATATTTTTCTGCAGTACATATAACATTAACTTTACACTGTGGATATTCGAATGCAAGTAAGTGTTCTTGATGCTATCATTTTATTGACGTTGCGATCTGAGAATATCTTCGCATAAATAATCTTTTTTTTCGCAGGGGTCGTTACTGTAGGCCCTAGCGGTGCTCATACCGGACCGCCGGGTTCTATTTCGAGCTAGGCTGAAAATTGAATGTTCAGTTTAAACTTCTGCTCTAAGTTTGTCTGTACGGCGTCTTTGTTAACCGAGATACTCGTGACAAAGTAAATCCTACTGGGATACTATAAGTGTGTAGCCTTATTATTACTGAAAGAAATTTCAATTATTATTTAAATTATTAACACTAATAGTAATAAAAAGTCAACATACGTGTTGATTTAATACGAAGCGTCTGGGATAAGGCCGCTTTAAATAATATTATGTACAAAATTACGAACGTGTTCGTAACTATAACCAAACTAAACAGACACTGCGTCTGGCACACTCTAGAGTTTTTACATTGTAAATACTTATTGTACAATGGATCTGAAAGAAATAAATTAAGTTATATTCGGCCCTCGGTCTTCTTTTACATGTTAGCCTTTTATTTTAATCGATTCAAATAAGTCGGTTATCAATTCCTCACGTATGTCATTACGCAATATTATTAGAGCTGGATAGAAAAAAATATCATCATTAGCATTTCCATACAATGTACACTATTTTATGAGAATGTTACATACATATTATGTATGTTGTATCTACATATTTCGTCGACGCCAGCAATCAATTGTAACCATACATTTTTGGTGGCTCACATTTCATTCAAGTTAAGATTGTATAAAAGAGGAAACGATTAAATCAAAATCGCTTCAGTAGTTTCTATTATATCCACTAGGGCATTAATACGAGCTGCGCGTGTGGTGTGAAAGGGAAAATGTTTCAACGAAATCATAAATAAGCTTCCAATTTTTTTGAGGTCGATGCCGTTCTGTATTCGAAGACTTTGTTGATGTATGTATTACTTATATATTAATACATACTTATATGTATACAGCTGGTTACGGGTTATTTCCTAGTCCTTAATTCTATGGTAAATTGGTGATCCATCTGGTGTTCATATGTTGCCAGTTAGTCCGTTTGTCGGGTGTTGACAACTATCAAGTGGACTCGACAGTGTCTTATTTGATTGGAGTATTTAGTTGTCCCGATTTTTGTGATGCTCGTTAAAGATTTCGCATTTGGATGAGATGTGCCCGTGAAATATCGTTAAATTTCACGGCTCAGTGATGTCAATGCTCGCTACCGAAAGTAAATACTTGCTGATAAAACGCTCAAATTAGCTGCTCAAACAGTGTTATCGCTTTCGGCGACGTCGGAGCCCGCGGCCTAGACGCTAGCGGGAGTGAAGCTGACTGCGAAGCGAGGCGTCTCGAGTTCGATTCGCGGCGAGGGTAGACTATGTGACATATAAATGTTTGTTTCTCGGATTGTGGACATTAGTGACGTCCTATTTTTGGAACCACGTCGCCGAGCGACACGGAATTGTGGTTCGGCAGTTTTATTATTGTTGTTACTAGTACAGTGAACTTGCTCATTAATATAAATTATTTATACGTGAAAGGTAAGCAATTCTACCTCTTTTTAAGAATAATGAAGAAGAAACGTAGAAAAAGAATTACAATTTGTGTTACAAAAACATTTGTTATCGAAAAACGAATATGTATATGAAAAGCCAAATGAAATTGACCTACTCTTACAAATAGTAATTCGCCTGCAGGGCGGGGCTCTGTGCATACTATTATTTAATTAAATTAATCAAAAAAATATAATTCATAATGGATTGTTTACGTTGAATATTTTATAATTAGACGCTATTATCTAAATGACTTATATTGAAATTTAAGCCCAATTCTATCTAACTATCTATCTTTCAGCCTTCAAAGGCCCACGGCTGGACATAGGCCTATTCTAAATTGTGCCACTCAGACCGGCCCTGAGTCTTCTGAATAATTACCTAACTTTAAATTTTTGTTGCTCCCTGGGATAACTTACGTAAATATATTGTATGATATATTTCTCTATCAACGTGGTTCGTAGAAAACTGTACGCTGGGTCTCGGGCTTTCCACGCGAGTGACCCCGCGGCGCCGGCGCCAAAGGCCGCTCACTTTTCTTCACTATCTCTTTTGTTGCATTAGTCCCTATTCACGTCGCCATCTCGTCGATGTACTTCAGTTGTCACTGAGTAGAGGCTCAAACCTGAAGTAGGCCAAGATTATGTATAGCGCAAAAGGGGAGCAATCATGGAGCGTGAGCACTATAATCAGATCAACGCCGATGCTTCCCTTAGTTTTAATTTAAGACATGCTAAATTACTTATAAAGTCAGTCTTAAGGATATTACCGAAATGTGGGGGGTGACCGGCTGGTAGACCAGCTCTATCACTGCGTGTGTGAGCCTATGATAGGCCTTAACCTCATACTTTACAGGAGACCCTGGTGAGCAGGCAGCAGTTACGCTTGTAGATGAAGAACCGTTGGTAATTTTTATTTATAGTTGATATAAATCCAATCACGGGCGGCCTAATCCAAAGATTAATAAATCGTCGAGTTGGCGGAACAAGTTCGTTTTATGGCTTCCCAAACAAAGGATGCGAGCAAGTAGTAGCTTTTTGTTCGCGTGGACGGAACGGCTCTGGGCTTCGTAGTCAAATTAATATCGACGGATGATGGGCTGACGGGGTGCGCGCACGGTGCGCCAGTATATAAAATAACATTAGTTACAGGATACTATTTTAGAACGTGCTTTCTGAATTAATGCGTTATTGACGTTATGTCTCTGGAACATATGCGTCCTTATTCGATTATTAGTCCGCTTACAATAACGGTACTCAACTAAGCTGTGGTTAACAGCGTAGTGCACTAATTAACGAGTTAATCGACATAGAAATTAATAGGAAGAAAAATGTAAATAGAAATATATTAACATGATTAATCATTTCTTTAACGCGTTATCGCGACGACATTAGCACGATCCTCAATACAGTGTTGAGTGGGACCACCCTGGCGTGTGGCGTCGTGTGTCGTAGCAGCCGTACACGTGGAATGTGGTCTCGGTCTCCGGTCTCGCTCGGCGGCCTCCACGTGGACCACGTGTCGTCAGCGGAACGAAAACGGTCACACTGTGATAATTCTTATGGGCGATATTATAATTGTTCACGGTCTGCTGGCTCGCCACAAGTTATTGTTTTTATTGTACATAATTATCATAAGCAAATTGATTTCTGTTGGATGTGCACGGTGACTGCATTGTATTCGAATCATTCAGTTAACAAAACGCGGAAAGAAGCTGTGTGATAATTATATAGGACTAAATTTAACAGTGAAATATAGCTGAGAAGAAAATAGCACTACATATTTCATTTTATAGAAAAGTATTTTAATACTTTGGTAACAATCTTATATAAATGAATACAGTTTTTAGTTTTGTTTTGGGATCGGAAATCATGATCTTTACACACGGTTCGCAAACAGTAACAACTAAATTGTTACTAGTTTGATATATATTTTCATCATGTAGCACGGCGATGGTAACGTGTCACTTGTGCACAAACATTTTGACAACATTCAACATTTGTAAGCAAACAATAATATTGTAATAGGTGTTCCGATCTGGGGCCGGACGAGATCTGGATTTTCAGCGTAAAGTGCTCCATACAATAGTGTAATTTCTAACAACGAACTTAGTGCAAGGAGCACTGTGGAGGGCGCTAGCGAACGTACCATTGTACCCGCAACAACCGCTTACATCCATGCGGGCGATTGCCGGTAATGCACCGGTGACCGGGCACTACGATGAATGTACCTACATTACAATACATTTAGTATATCTACTCAAGTAGCAGTTATAGCCTAGTGGTTCGAACGTTGGTTTCCCGAATGTGGAGACGTCAGTTCGAATCCTGTACGCTTCATTATCACTTGCTTCGGTGAAGGAACTCACGATTATTTGAATTATGCGCTAAAATATGCAGACTGTTTTGAAATGATCACTGATAAACTGATATCGAGGTAACCTAGATCGATATTTTCGGTACTATCATCTCCTGTCTCTCGCTTACTTTGGTATTTATCGAAACTACACAAAATCAGTGCTATATATAGGTAAATACTACATACTACACGCGGCTTCGCCCGCAGGTGAATGAAGGACTGCTATAAAAAGATTATCGATACCTTCCTGTCCTTGATGGCCAGGCAACGGTTTGTTGTTAAGAACTATGTTTAATTTGGATGAAATAAGATCAAGATCCCACAGAAATGAGATGATGCTTTTTTATTGTTTTTTCGAGGTGCAATTTACAGTAAGTAGCAGTCGGCAACACGTTTGGGGACGTAACACCCCCAAGCCTGCCACCTTTATATTTACCTGTGCTCTAATATTTACTAACGTAGCAACTTCTATAGTAACTTTTGTAAATTACAATAACGATTATAATTTTGAGGTAACAGATAGACAGATGTCCATTATGGTGGAAATCAATCCAAATATATATAGTTAAATGTCTGTCTGTATTACAGACTCTGTAATTTTGAAATAAAGGATTTTTAGTCTCATTTCTTATTATCACGAAATATAACTACAAACACGTGTTCTTAAATTTTTTATCTGTCTGTCTGGTTGTTTTTTGTTTGTCTCCGAACCAGGGAACCGATAATTACGAGACTCATTGGCAAGTTGAGAAGCAAGGTTGTAAGGTTAATAAATGTAGATAATGTTAAACAATATCGCAACATTGTTGTAACAAAAGTATTTTAATTTAAAAATCATTTTCTGTAGATGTATAAAAATGTAAGGTCTCTAGGACTTGATGTGGAAGAATAAAAGAATGACATATTTCCTTTAACCCAATAATGGCACACTGCTGAATACAGGTCTCACTCCATTTTGTCCTTGCCATATCTGCTTCCTTAGTTCCTAACACGTTGACAATGACATCATGCAGATGTAGCCGACAATTTGGCACGATAGTTGTTGCAAATCGACAGAAATTAACGGGGAGTAAAATTTTTATAGTACTCCATTAATGTAGCCAACTATTCAATGCGTTAATTTTTTCGCGTTAATTAAAGCGCATTCGAGTTGCCGTTAACACTAGCTTTAACACAGGTGTGGGAGGGATATTACTGAGGAGGACCAGAGTAGCAAAATTATTATCGAATTTAGTTATTAAAATGTCTCCGTTGCAAAATTAAAGCAAAACATGTTATATATTGTTTATGTTGACTAATATAAAATGACATTTATATTTTTTGTTATTGAAATGTGATTGCATTATACGACGTGCTCAGTATGTACTACATTTCCCGAAACGAAGTGGACACGAATATGCTAGTTATATGATAAATTACATTATTAAAATTCTCTGAACTATTTTTTTGCCATGCAGTGAAGATAGCGTTCGTGGCGCAGCTACCTGCTTAATATGCGTAAACGAAATGACTTGTGAATAAATTATATTTGTATACATCATAGTCGGCGTCTCATTTAAATTAAACTTGACGACACCATATTTATACCTACTTCACTGCCACGAGTGCAGGTTTGGACTCGAATGTGAATTGCTGTAACAGAAGTTTTAGGGTTTCGTAATCAAAACGGTACTTATGATCCGACCGTCCGTTCGTTCGTTCCCGGCTTAACTCGTAGTCCCTTATTGCTAGGGACTGTAATTTGATAAGATTGTTAATATTTATCCTGTTGATAAATCGGTAGAATCAAATTAAAAAAACAGAATTGTGGGATGCCACGCTACGTGAAAAATGGTAATGAAAAATGGTAAAAACTACAATGGTAATGAATAGTCCTATAGCTTGATCGATCCAAGAGATTACTGTCTTTTAAAAATACATCTGTTCTATATATCTATAGTTTATAATATAACTTTGTGAATCCCTAAAATTCGATAAAAATTTAAAACTGTTTAAAGCAAATGCGTAGTCGACACACCGAAATAACCACTTTGTTTAACAATGTTTGAATAAAAATTAATAGAGCAAACGTGAAAAGAAATAAAAATGCATATTCATTTGATAATAAAAGAAAAGACTCGCCCACGTGTACACGATTTTTACTTTTACTTTACTTGTGACTGTAAGTTATAATGTACCTACTCTGAAGATTGTTTAACGGCATCGATATTGTAGTCCGCGACGATGAGTTGGAGCGTCACGCGTCGTGGTGGGCAGGTTAGGTAGTTGGCACGCGGCGCGAGTGTCCCCACACTCTGTATCGAGTAATGGAAACGGTAAACAACGCAACCATCGAACGCCGGTGTCGCGCTCGCCGCGCCGGCGGCGGCCAATGACGACTGTCCACGTTAGTTCGCTCGTGCATTCCGTTCAAAAAAGAAAAATACTTCACCATACCATATAATATCGTCCGTAGTACGTCCTACATGCAAATTTTATTTAGTTTTCATGTTCCATAAAACTTTAGCGCCGCTTGTACCCGCGAGCGAAACGTGACTGTAACACCGTTTG
The DNA here is from genome assembly GCA_018251375.1 of Calpodes ethlius. Lineage (NCBI taxonomy): Eukaryota > Metazoa > Arthropoda > Insecta > Lepidoptera > Hesperiidae > Calpodes > Calpodes ethlius. The sequence continues at coordinate 9,943 of DWPA01000241.1, forward strand.
AGAAGTAAAGATGTGAGTCAAAAGATAAGGTCGCAATATTATCCTTCTTTGTTTTTCGTCGTTTGAGGTAGAGTTAGGTTAGAACTAATGGAAAGCCCACCTAAGGAGTCGGGTGCACACGATAGCTTGTTTTGGCCTTGTGTTAGAAGGTCCGTCGCTGTGTTATTAAGGACATCATTTCGTTACTTTATTTTATTTCTTATTAAACTTTCGATTGCAATCCCGCCCGGTGGTAAATAACGCAGTAGCCTTGGATGATAATGTGCTTACAGAAGCACATTAACTCTTGACTTTAAGACGTAAACGAACGGAAAGAAATGAAAAATAGAAACATAATTTATCTTTTTTGCAAAGTATGGGCCTGGTCATATTTAATCTATATACGACGATATTGTCATCGATATTAATATACCTAATGAAATCCTCGAATCCACTTACTAAATGTAACGATGTGTAGAGCTAATTCATCTACAAAATACACTTGTTATTATCGTGGCTATATTGTTCGTGATGTTGATATTATACTTTAAAACATAATTCAAGTTACCAGGGAAATGTAATAAGAGTACTCATTAAAAACATTTTCCCTAATTAATTTTAGAATATACACACGATACTTAATATTTTGGACGTGTCAGCAAATCCCCTTCGGGTTGGGCAGGGCTGGCGATCCATATTTGTATTACATTAGGTAATGCGCTGACACGGGCGAACGGTGGAAAATTTGTTTGATCGTCTTGTTAGTACCAACGTGTCGATTATTTTAATACATTTTGTACCGTTTACAAATATAAACCGACCTGTTAGTAACAAGTAAATTAATGTGTCAGTTAATTATAGCGTAAGTCAAGTCGTTGACTCCCTTTAAAATTTGAACGACGAGTGTCATAAAAAAATATTTCTTTCATAGCCCTGACAATCGGGGCCGAATAATCTGTAATAAGGTGAACAAAAACTTGCTCAGTAATATCGTCTAAGCGACTAACATTTTATCTTCTAGATCTATTTTAAATTTGTTTCTCAAAATCATAATCGCGGAGAAGACAAAGGAATCATTACTAACATTTCTGACGTGATTACAGCAGTGTATAAAACGTTGCACAAACAAAGAGGCACGATACAAGCAGTCTGTCTGGCCGCCGCGGCCGCCACCAGTCACCGGTTAATGACCGAAACTGGCTACCTTCGTCAACGGAAAAACTGCTCTAATCATACGTACATCCACCGCAGTAATCGTTTTAAAATTATCTCCAACATTGTGTATCTGTTTCTTTTCTAAGATATAAAATAAACAAGCCCCTGTCACGTTTCACAAGTCACTACTGATGGTACAAAGTTAGGCTTTATCCTCTCTCAAATATTCTGTACAAAACATTTTCGGGCTTTGAAATTTTAATTGCATTGCCGTCCCTTCTTATATCCATTCAAATAAATTATCTAAAATGTGCTCGTAATTTTACGAAACCTGCCGTGTTCAGCTGACCCGAACTTTTCTGTCCAACGAAACATTTTTCACGCACTAGAAATTTTCATAAAATATAAGTTCCTTTGTGTCTCCAAAATGAATTCCGTCACTTGACGCCATCCTTTGAGAATTCAAATGATAGAGTGAATTTGTCAGTGAGCAAACCCGAACAAAAATTGGCGCAATAACAGCATTTAACAAATGAATGTTATGTAATAATTCACGTGGAACCAAGATTTTGATCGCGGGTTTCCAATCTGTACCGTGCGGAATTGATCAGCACTGACCAGGAAACGAGCAGAACTTCCTACTTTATGAGTTATTGTTTCAACTCGCCAGTCAGTTTCAATCATCGGCATTATTTGTATGTAATCGTTTGCTCTTGTAAATGTAAAATTATGGGTCTGTATATTTAATGTTGGTTTTATTTCCTTAGATTCCAATGAACGTCTTTTTATGTTTCACTTAATTACGATTACTAAATATATTGTACTAGATGTGGCTCACGGCTTCACCCGCGTGTAAAAAGAACAATTATAGATAAGGTTATAGATGCTTTACTTTCATTGGTTGTTACGGAACGCTCTGCTGTTAAACACTTTCTTTAAGTCGGCGGAATTATACATCGTAATGGAAACTTTTTCGCAGTATTAAATACCTGTGACACTCTTCATTCTTTCAACTACTTTCACACCAAAAATCATTCCATAAGGACACTTCGTTATGCCGTGAAAGAAAGACAAACAAACACACGTTCGCATTTATAATATTAGTCTAGACTCACACTTACAACAATTAACTTACAATTACACCCAAAAGTAGCCCTAGAAACTTTACTTTAACTTTATGGAAAAAAAATAAATTTTATACATCACATACCTACACTAAAAACGTTTTTTGACAACCTAATAGTTCGCTCACTGCACGTTCTAGTAATCTCCGTGATTTTATAGTATTTCACGTCAGTTAGAGAAAACATTTTTTACAAATGTCTTCTAACATCTCAATCATTAGACAGCCACCATACTTAAAGAATCCTCATCTTTTTAAAAGGTCATGTTCCAGTCCGGTTGTATGTCGGTTATGTAAGATACTTCGTGTTCCCTTTCGAAATTGTGCCAACTCTTATTTTTCTTGTACAATCCTAACATTCCCCTGGGAAAAGAGCAAATTTCAAATTAAATATCTTTTCTTTCGCCTTCGCCCGTCTTTGTAATGTGCACGAGGAAATTGTTCTAAATTGTTCACTTGATTGTTGCGTATTTTACTATTTAAGCCGATGACGATAAATCGTTATTTAGAAATTATTATTTAAGTACCTGTATTAGGTTGTATCATTCAAATAATACAGGAATCCTTTTTCTCGCCTCCGTTTGAATGGAAAATTGAATATTTCGTTCATTTAGCTCCATTCCTAAAGTGGCCTTCTAACTTCATTAAATCTCTGACATTTGAACGATTTCGTCAGTGATACTCTTTTTTTTGGATTTCAAAATGATTTTGTTGAGTAAAGTAATAGCCAATGAAGTTCATCACGGAACAGTAAAGTACGTAATCAATGCTTTAAGTACAAATCATATTTTAAACATACAACTCCCGCGTTCTCCAAAAAAGTGTGCGTGAAGACAAAACATTAGTAAACCTGTCGTTTGAATCGTCGTTGGTACGACTTAATTCCTCATCGAGCAACGTCTCAAGCTACTATACTTCGATATAATAAAACGTGAAAAGTGGCGGTGGCGTGTAATTTTGCGTGCGAATGCGATCATCTATTTGCATGTTATCTGCTCCCCGGCACCAGCCGCGGGCGATAACGACCCCGGCGACGCTACGCTATTCGGTTACTGCACGGTGCACACGCCAATGTTTGTTGAAATAAATAACTCCATCGATTTTTCGTACTACGCTTCTTTAGTTGTCCTTTAGATACATTTATATTTAGCGAAGGATATTGAAATGTGTACAAATAATTGACCTGAACTCAATGTAGACCCAACATCAAGAATTCATTAATAGTTTATCGAAACTTTACTTCTTAACGTTGATTTGCCGGCCACGCCACCGCGCCATCGCGGCACCGACCACTTAACATACCCAGCGAGGCAGTTTCCGTACAATTTCCAAGGTGATACCGAATCATCCTCGCGGTCGGCACGCGGCCGCGCGGCCGTCTACGAAGTATGGGTAAACATTACCCGGCGTAGGCACTCTTTTGCTGTTTTATATCACATACGGTTAATTATACAAAAAGATACCAACGTACGTCTTTTAACTGATTTGCTTATTTTAGTTGTTGCTCTGGATAAAGTTGGCACAAATTTTATGTTTAGAATATCTGTCTATACCCTACGCCAACAGTATAATGTTATGTTTTTTTGACAGTTGTTGCAACTAACTCATGCGCACGTAGGATATTTGCAATGTTCGTAAGTGAACTAATGCTTAGTCTGACATAAATTAATTTTCATAATACCTACTGGCGGCATGCTAATTAGTTGTAAACTTAGAGATGTTTGATGTTATTGATTCAAAGATAACGACCGATTACGTCACCATGCTACACGTCTCTGCAGTAGGAAGTGTATTGATAGCTGTATCAGACTCTATTTTGTGTAACTGTAAATTCAGTAATGTAGTACTTGAAGAGGAGTAGAGGAAGGTAACGGTCTTCCACACCACAGGGACTCCTCGAGAGGATCCAATGACTCTTAACTTTGCATACATTGCTCAATAAAACTTTTATAATTTTTATTTGGTTTCTTCATTCAGCATAATGTGCTATGAAACGTTTTCCTTTTTCGATTAATGTTATAAAATACAGAACATAATTTTTTCGTGGTGTAAATTAATAAAACCAAAACAGATTTGTTAGTTGAATTTTGTGCTTCATTATTCGCTGTTACATCAAACCACAGGGATAAAGGAATTTTCGCAACATGTAGCGAAACACAAAAAATCGGAGGCACGTCTTTATTGATCGTTTCACAGTCGACGCCCATATGACTAGTATTGTAACGAGTCAATGCTGCGCTTGCGCAACCAGCAGATTGGGAGCACGCGAAGGTCGCTCTCGATCGTGTATTACCTGCAATCAGCGCGATTACTGCAGATTTAGCTCTCCAAACAACGTTCACCGCTTAATTACATCCTATCGGTTGCCTTGTTTCTAGTTATTCGTTTGCTAATCATCGACATCGATGATTGCCTGCAAACTGCCATTCGGTCCATTTTTTCCACATAGTTTTTTAAGGAATTTGCGTGTTTTTGATAATCAACATCTGATTTTATTTATTGTGCGACTGTCAACGATAACTACATTATCTCAATTTATCTTTAGCTTTTTTGAATACCGTCAGGTAGATAAGCTCGTTACGAGATAAAGAGTGTAATAATATACTACGATGACACCATTAATCCTAAAAGAGTTTGACGTCAATGCCTTGAATTATTTTTCTTTGTTTTAGGTCATGTAAACGGTTTTGCATCAATGCGGTGGATATCCATATTTGGCATACTGCCCTGTGGCGAGCGTCCCATTCTACGGCTTTGTGAGTACATTATCACCTACCGAGCTAAAAGTTACTGGTACTTTACGGACTATTGCGACACACGAAATGAACCGTCATGTTTACACATACTTTTGCAACTTACCTCTAAAGATGTACATTTTTATTCAGCTCACTTGGTACTTACTTGCTTAATTCATAATTAGACTGCAATGTGGATTCCATCTTAGCAACAGAGCTGGTTTTCCCACGAATCAGGTTATTGGGCGCTATCTGCGCAGATTAATAACGTTGATGCTATATCTCCATAAAGATTATTGAAATGAAAAAGCTGGTCGTAAAAACCACGATAGCACTTAGGCGGCTTCATAGAGCTGGCTAATCCTTCGCGCCGGCCGCGTCCGGTCACATGCTACTTGGAGTTGGCGAATTAATCCCAAATGAAAGGATTTATATTCGATACGTTCGGGATGCGGTTGCCATAATCGTAAGGTGCTCCCTTAAGTTGCTTCCTTAAGGTTAAGTCAGACTCCCCTGGTAGTGGAGCTTCTTGTTCAACAACGGCCAAGGCTATGGTATTAGTTTAATTCCGACAGCACTCGAACTCATAGTAGCAGTAGTTACAGGTTTCGGTCGCAGTTTCGGAATCAGAAATAAGAAATCCCGCATCTTTTTAGGCTAGCAACGCGTCGTTGATGACGCTTCGATGTTAATGATGTTCACGGGCGACAACTTACCAACAAGTGGACCGTCTGCTCTAATATAAAAAGATAAACAAACGATTGAATCAAAACCGCCGGCTGTCGTAGTTTCAATGCTACGAGTATATGATTTAATTATACGATGTAGTTACGTGAAGCTTAACTGCTCCGTTGCTGGATTTGTAATGTTAAGCTCTCATACAAGTACTCTATTTACCGTGCTGACGGTAAACAAAATTATTAAAGCGAGCTTCCCAAGCAAGAGAACGGTTATTTCCGACGTTTTTGCCTTCTTTTTTAAACCGACACAAGACGGTATTTGAAATGTGTACAGCTGCAAATAAGAACAAATACAAAATAATAGTAAAAGAAACTTTAAAAATTAAACATGTAGCATTTACTCCCTGAAACTCCAACTTGCACTTCATCAGTTTACATTATTTAATTCAATCGGGTTTAATACTTGGTAATGTATTTATTTAATTGCGATATAACTTCGTAAAAGAAGAGTTGTCTTTTTCTAAACAAAGATGACTCGGATTGCGCGCCGGGTCAAACCAATAGGCTCGCGGTCACTGGTCACGCGTGGTATATGAAAATAATTGTGTAATTGTGTGTGCATACGGGTGCACTCTGCCCTACGCCGCTCGACGGTCGTCGCTCGTCACCTCGGCCTCGTGTCGTGTGTCGCACGTCGCACACGGCCGCACGTCGCGCCGCTAGATTACCCGGCTAATGAATTTCCGTAACTAGATTAGTTGCGCCGTCGGTTCGAGCGTAAACGGATTGCGAGCGCTGCGAGCGCGATTGTGTTCGTATGTCTAGCCAAGTGCACTCGGTGCACTCCAGCGAGTGGCGCACCACCACGTGTGCACCGCGTCCGTGGAAACTAATAGCCCTTACAATATCGCGATCCGTGGACCGCACGGATGCGCGAGATAGATAATGAAGAATGTTAGAGTAATGTCGCGGTGAATTACGTTAATGATTATATCGATCAATTTCGTTTTCAGGCTAACGACATCGGGCGATATGAGAGTGATGCACGGCCCCGCGCCGGCCCGCAGCCCCGCCCGCGCCCTCGCCGCCGAGCTGATCGCTCCGCCGCCGCTTTACTTATCTACTTAGATAGGAGCTGGAGTTGGAGTGCGTTGTGTGTGTGTTGTGTGTGCAGTGCGGACCGCGGACCGCGGAGTGAAGTGGCCGTGCAGTGCGAGTGTCGTAGTGCGCGCGCGTCGGGCGGACTCCGGCTAGCACTCGGTGGAGCGTGATGATGATGATGATGAAGAAGAAGCGATACAAGTTCGCCGTGCAGGTGGTGCTGGAGGAGCTGACGGAGGTGCCCTTCGTATCCGCCGTGCTATTCGCCAAGGTGCGCCTGTTGGACGGCGGCAATTTTCAGGACCACTCCAGCAGGTTCGTACCATGTCATATAATAAACCCTTCTAATGGTAATTCTAAAACTCTAGTCTTCGTATTTGTCCCTTACCAGATTTGGTACTAAAATGCGTTCAGGTCGAAGACAATTGAATTGTTTTTTTGATAAATCACATATTTTTTATAGTACAAACAAAACAACTTTATTCTCGTTTTTCAGTTTCAATTTAATTTTTATATCATTTGATTAACACGTCACCGCCAGCGAAAAGCTTCAACTGACATGTTTTGGTTGCAGTTGTTCTAAACGACAACGGATCCGACAAAAATATAAGTCAGTTTCTGTAATGGAAATATACATATGTGGTTACTTTGTGTGATGCCACATCACGATACAGTCGACAAGCGATTCATTATATCGTTAGCTATTGTCGCTGACATGTACTGTGACTTAACATCAGGATTCGAAATGGCAGAGTTGCGATTTGTAACGAAGGAATCGCGTAGAAAACTCGTTGCTCTTCATTAAATAAACAAAAACCACTGTCACATAACTGAGATAACGTAACGAGAAGGATAATTATCGTTATCGGGCCCGTGCCCCGACGAGCGAACTAAAATAACATTTTGATGGCGTTTTATCGATTATTGTTCCTCATTCCAAAAACACCATAGAAGTTCCCCTATTTATAAAACCAGGTAAATAAATTTACAAATTCACTATATCCAACTGTTATTACAAAATAATTACACATGTTTACAATGTAGGTTTATTTTTCAATTTAAACCGTCCATATCATCAAGGTAAATACCTTGCCTAAGTTATTTTAAATACATTTCTTGGTAACGGTCAAGTTTATTAGTAGGTTTCATCATCACTATGATTGCACGGTATACGGCAAAGTCTGCGTATATTTGAGATCGCCGGAACCCTAAAAACTATTGCAATCATGTTCTTGTGGCTGTGTCAATACTTGGAGTGATTCACGATCTTGACGTGAGCTTTATGACATGAAATAGTTCTAACACATCCAATATTAACTATCTAGTTAGGACTGTCACCATTGTGTTGTTCTTCGTGAAGTCGGAGCTTTGTTTTAAGGTTCTGACATTGTTCCCCCGCGCTATGTACGAAAGTTTGTCCGCGTTCGGTATTTGCGACTCTACGCTTTGGCGGAAGTTGGATAGTGGGAAAGCAGAGCGAGAGCTAAGTAGGAGAGACCTATTTAACGGACTTGCGATATACGTTGCACATAACGTGCCGGGAATTAACGCGGAGCAATGGGTATTTTTTTATGGGATAACCCCGTTAGCCCCGAGGTTATCCCATAAAAAAATACCCATTGTTAGCCCCGAGGACGGATGAAGAATAATCGGTAACCAAGAGACCAAGGTATTCAGACCGCAACACTATCATTATAAGACAATTATACGGCACAAATAGGAAAGGTGGTGGTACCTCTCCGGGTGAACCGTACGTGTGTCCTACCACCTTTGGTAGAAATGTGTCGTCTATAACTAACCGCCAGGAACAGGCAACAACTATATTCAAAGTCGTTATTAGCTTCGTCATACCAGAGAACTTATCTAAGACGTCACGTGACATACTACATACACGTATTATCGTGGTTACTATTATGATACATTGTTCTTCTCATTCATGTTATTTCATATAATTAATAATGGCGTGAGTTGCATCCACACATATACAGGAAACACGCGTATCACTCTATTGTCAAATATCTGTTTCTCTTTTTGTTTTTTATTACAACGTATCTTGTGAGATTCTTTTGATTACGAAATCGAGTGCTCGCTACGTCCTTACTGGTTAGACATACTAATCAGATTACATTAATATATCTACCCTTTTAAAACCCGCTCTTAAAATATGTTAAAAAAAGTTATTTTTTATGTTATATGAATCTTGCGCCTGCGCGGGCGAGTGATAATCTTCAACATACTCTCGTCCCCATCCTCACAGAACGTTCACGACTGGATCTATTAACGGGCACAAGGAATAGAAAATATTCCGTACTGCGTGGTATTATTATTACCTTTGGAAAATTTGGTACATCGCGTGCTTTTAGTCCTTGATGTCTTTTAAAAACTTTTTGTAACAAAGCTTCTTAATGTGACTTGCAGGGAGAAGGAAATTTGTGGTGTCATTGCCTATGGCGGATATGTGAAGTAACGGAAGCCAGAAAACCTTTTTTTTTACGGGATCTTTGTCCTTCGCGAATAAAAATACGGCGACTGCGCAGACCATTATTATCACCGACCGTCACGGTGGCTTGCATTCGGCCCGGCTCGAGGTCGCGCAAAGCAATTTGGCAGTTTTTATCCACTTTTAGGCTACCTTAAACGCGCTTACTTATTATTCTTTCCAAGGTCTTTAAACTACAATACAATGATGTATAGTCTTAAGTTCATTCAGACCATGTTTGAGCCTTGTTGTAATGAGATTACTTATTACATGAATAAATTAAGATAAGTGAAGTTTCTCACATGTTATTCATGGTTTTATGAAAAATTTAAAGTTATTCGCTATGTAAGTGCATACGAGTATTTCATGTATACCTGCCCTACAATACAGGGCACGAGGCTCCAGTGGACGATCGGTAATGATGAAGATCACTCAGGCACGGTTTTTATTCAGCTGCCCAGTTACCTCCTTCCTTCTTGAATCAATTGAATCAATGTTTTCACGTGTTTCAGAACAATATTGGTCATTATTATTTACCGACAGGGCGTCAAGAATTCGTTGACCCGTCAGGTCATTTACATAGAAATATAAAGACGATGTACATCCATTTGTCACATCCATCATTCACATGAATTCAATGTAAACAGTCAGAAGTCATCCACACTTAATGGGACCTAGCTTAGAGCGTGGGAGACAGATTATTGATGGCTGCCTGTTGGTGCTAATTCCACGTCAATACATGCAATACCTTTTTTGGTGTATGTTACTGTCGACTTCCGTGGTATGTTATTAAATAGGCAATGTTCGGTTCACTCCGGATATTATCTTAATTAAAATCATAGCCCCGTAACGGTTGACAAGGGTCGCGGAGAGATGAACGGCTTGTCACGTGACGAAGGCAGGGCCGCCTGAGGTAGGCGTCACACTATGTCGGCTCCTCTTTTCATCCGCTAAATATTGAACATAGGTAGTCTTCCTCCGGCGGTCCGGAACTCACGAAACCATAGAAACGTAAAATATCAAATGTGTTATGTCAGTAGCTACTCCCTCGCCCTACGGCCGACGTTAAATACATACCGGCAATTAGACTAATCGCTGCTGCAGTGGTCCTGTACAACTTGAATTGTACAACATCCTTTAGATTAATGAAACGATTCAATCGGCCGATGTGTTTAGTGGCGAACTCGAGTACCCGCTCGGTGGCCTCACATCTAATCGCCTTTTGTTAAAGAGGCCGGATTAATAAACTACAATCTACTACTACTTGCCCTCCGAAGTATGTTGTCGTCAACGAACTTTTCCCAACAACCCACCTATCGCCCATCGCGGTACACGGTTGTCGAGTTGAAATATGTCCAAGTGAAACTTAGGGATTGTGACGAGGTGCAGTCGCAGGCGTTGCATAACTCCCTCCCCGGCCCCGCCCCGCCTCGTCCCGCGCGCCTCGCTAGCGAATTGTGTCCTTATGAACTTTCCTTACAGAAACACCTCTAATGTCGGCAGAGAAATTATCACGGAGACATGTAGAAAATATTTCTTTCCCTTAAACAGATGTTACGCTCGGTATCGATCCAGCCCATATAAAACCAAATAATGACACTAGCTCGATATTTCGAAAAGTACAAGCGCTTCCGGGAAAGTATGCATCAATTTCTACTGTATTAGTTCGCCGCTATCTTAATAATATCTGTACGTGCATAAGAGAAGCGGAAAGAGTTCCGTGCGAAATTCATGAAGTTGTCGCGTTTCTGGATGCTTTGTTCGGCATGTGTGTTTATCTGAAAGCTCATAGATAGCGAGAGCGATGAGTAATTGTTTGCTGTCAAGTCGGCGAGGCGCGGCGGAGATCCAATCTTGCACACTCATTTACATCGTCGATCATGTCACGTGACGGACCAACGGGAATGCCGTGCGACTGCGAGGTAGGTCGCTAGGGTTGCTCGAGGAAAGATCCACCTATTAGATTACTTTCCGTAGTGATCAGTTGATCAACTTTTTCTCGTAGATAAAAAAAATATAATGTGTAGTGTCGTAATGTTGAAATCAGTCGGGGTAGCGGCCACGAAGTGTATCGCGATGATGAAGAAATCCGATTCTGTGCGAGTAATGTTTATTAAAAGAGCCAATTTTTAAATATGCCTTTAATTAACAAACGTATAATATTTTATGGAATCATTGTTAAAAATGAACGTTTTCCTACTAACCACCGTCACTTCCCGGATTGTTGACATCGCGTAATCGAATCAGCGAACGTGCTCGTCTGGTGATGATGAACGCGGCTCGTCAATCTCAATGGAACGTGTTGAGCTGCGCAGGCGCACCCTCTGCTGCACATGAGGAAAGAAACAGATAGAGCGCGAACTTCATAACAGTATCCTGCAACGGTGCGGGCTAAGTAAGACTGATGTGGAGTGACCCGCGCCACGGTCCATTTTACTTCTCCGCGCAACATGTACTGCCGTGTAGCGCTTCGTGTAGGTTTATTTTCTTGTTGCATATTAGCAACCTTTTCCGTAGCCTATAGGTACTTAAGTCAACAAGACAGCCGCTAAGGAAAGAACCATGATATATTATTACAGGAAGTAAATTAGACATAGGCACGAGTGTTTGGATTCTACTTTCAGTTCTTGAACATTCTTAAACGTAGTCTGTTTACACTTTATCGAGTTCTCTAACGGTACTCGTGAACTGAAGTAAAACGTTTCGTTTGTTAACTAGTTGTCAATCGTTTACAACATGAAGTGCCTACGATAAAAATAACACGAGTGAATCGTAAACTGTTTTTACCAATTTTATCGGACTGTACAGTGGCGGTACAGAGGTTGACGTGTGCTGTGAAAATTGCACAACTGGGCCTCTGTACGGTTGGAGCTCACGCGGTACGCGGTGTCCAGATGGGATGTGGGTAGTTAGGGCGAGGGGCGCGCTGGAATGCGGAGGCGTCCGGTCGCGCTCGCCGCCGCGGCTACCTCAACAATGAGCCGAGGCGTGTTAGACGGCGGCACCCGTCAAGGTCGCGGCCGCGGATTCAGCTAAAAATAATGCGGGGATGAGAGGCTGACGACTGTAACGCGGCGGGTTGTTTTGAAACCCGACAGTAGGAACTCGAACGTTCCATTTTTGTTTTTCGTGATAAATTGATGTGTACGGTTATCGCTTGCTGTATTAAGCATTTCAACGCACAATACGTAATAATCATGTATTCTCTATACTGTCATCGTTTGCACTGTAGCTTTTGAACCAGATCGCTTAAGTCTAAACCTAAAAGTGGACAAAGAATACTGCGCAGATTGCTTAGTCGTTACATTTGTGAACTTTAAAGATACTGTATTGAATGAACTGTAATTAATATTTATGTTGTGTATTTATGGCTTATAATTTGCTTCTTCGTTGTCTATTACCATGCGAGGTATAGAAAAATCCTGTAAACGAATGTCGTTATAAAATAAATGTCTACGCTAGCGCTGCAACACGGTCGTACAATCTGGTGACAAATTCCCTTCGCGTTCTTCGCTATTTGAACGCGACGTATGTATGTATTTGCAAAGAATTTTCCGCTGGGAGTGGGGCGGCGGAATTGACGTAATAGCATTCTGTTCGGGATATTGAGGCGACAATATTGTTAGCGCTATCTATTTGACTGGGCCCCGCCGCCCCCCACGTCCGCTCTATACGGTGGTTATAATTTAGTTGTGCGGCAATTCACTTAAGCCGCTAAAGTATTTACGTTCCCGACTGTTTTCACTTTGCACGCTGCACCAAACCGAGGTGTCGTAGTTTGTGATCTTTCTACTTCCAATAGCACGGTTTGGCTAGTAGACAAGCACTGCCTCACCTGATATTTCAACTAGTTTTCTAATATGTCCAGTTCTATTTAAGAATGGTTTTCATGAGCTGCAATGATGATTTTAACAGGATCTCTACTGCATGCTGATTCGCCTTCAGCATATCGATCGATAAAACCGATTGCAGTGGATCATCTAGAATGTCAACTAGGAGCTACATCAGAGTATCTTAATGGGGGATGGTTACTTACAGTTCCATAGTATTGGTGTAGATTAATTAATATTTAAAGTATTGTTTTCACGAGGCGACTGATGTGAGGCCTTCGTCACCGCCACCGGGGACCGCCAACGGCGCCGTGTTCACCGGTTACACCTGAACGATGTCACTGTTTATTTAATGCACTACATAATGCTTCACCAGCGAAAAATAAAAATTTTCGACAGTGAGAGTGGCAGCGCTCAACCGTTCGATGCCACTGAGGAAGTGCGAGCGTACTGCGCCACGCTGTCCCCGTGCGGATATATCCAATAGTTACTTAATGGTACCTACTTACTAGGTTTTAAGCTATTTTATTAAATATTATATTATTTAATTTTAAGTTAAGGTTTTGTAGCGATGTCACTATATCAGAGTTAGACGTACCACGCAGGATATAAATCGAATATAATTGCTAATAATCCCATTTCCCCTAAATATCTTTGTAAACTCTGCGTTTAATTATTATTTGTTTTAATAACTCATAAATCATTTTACGCTTGCGAGACCGAGAAAAACCAAGTATAACCGCGTTTTCTAATTGATACAGTTGTTATGGGCATTGTTGTTCCTTGTTCCTATTTGGCAAAGTACGATAAAAACGGATTTGAAATATTTGTTATCCGTGATGTTATATTGAGTTCGATTGCATTAAATTTTAGAATACGGAGTAGTGAGGCTGGGGTTTATTCCGCCAAGCGCTCGGGAGGCAGGTTACGTCGTCGTGCGAGCGTCATCGAGTTCCTCGTTCGGCGAACATTTTTGGCACGGAAGCGGCGCAACGCTCAACTTATCGAGCCGTCTACGAGGTCCACGCCAAGTGCGCTCCCAGAATTATACTCGCTTTGTTCTGGCCTCAATAATGGAATAAATTATCTGAATAGTTCTTCCGAAAAGAAGTATTGTAAGCGCCGTTATGTTATATTTATTTGTCATCGACACACCACCAGCCTGGGTAACATCTATTATATAAATATCTTAATATGAAGATCGAACGTGATCCGGTACACTTGCCAATTATACGCGTACATCGTTCTATTTATTAACTAATACAAAACAAAATTACTTATACTAAAACAGATAGTGTATTGTGATAGTGATTAGATAGTGTATCATTAATGAACTAAATTAAGTGTTGGGAAATGATTACGTGGACGGGCATCACGTTTCTTTTGCAGGCTTATGATTCAAATCATGGAACATATTCAAAACATTGATGCTCGTAAGGAATTGATTGTACTCAGAACACAATCATGCCCAGGCGAACAGCCCTTGAGAACGTAGTTGGAGGCTCAATTAGAACTTTGGTAATAGAAGATAATACCGCTCTACGGTATTAACCGTACGTCGCGTAGTAACCAAGATTGTGTTAAGAATTTCGATGAAGAAGTTCGATGGTAAGATTATTAAAAAAAGAAATAATCACCAAATATGTTATGTGGGTCGAATAAGCACGTCTAGTTTCTCCGGTCGCCCTGCCGAGGAGCCTTGTCGAGACTGTGAAGATGCTTCCCTCCCAACCGGCGATCTCGGCGTACTTAGTTATTTGAATAGCTATTCCCGGAACGGACCCGTAATATTATAAAACTTTTGAATTTAGGTCGTCAATATCCATAACAATAAGAGCTGGCGAGGCCACTCCTATATCGAGCTGTCCAAGGTTGCTAGGCGCGTCCGTGGAACCCTGCCAGGCACCATGACGCAGCCGATCCAGCCGACCCAGCCGACCCGCCGACCCGCCGACCCGCCGGCTGCCGCTACCCGAACACGATTGGTCATCGTCATGGATATCAGTAACACCAGTAACCAGTCGGCACGAATGTTCTGCTGTCAGCCAATAACAGTGTTATGGTACCTACTTTTGAAACAAGTTTTTCGTGGTCAGATTGACGGCTGCTTACCGCTCTGCGTGTTACCTCGACGTCAGCTTGGGAAAGTGTTCTAAAGGAGTGTGTTTTATTTCCTGATGTTTTAGGAGTGGATTGAAATGTAACTACGAGTCGGAGGGTTTAATAAATACATTCATACATATAAAACAAAGTCATTATCCCTTCAATTCACAAATAACTCTAACAGAATGGAATACCTACTTAGTTAATATTGTTTTTGTGTAATACCTAAAGGCAGCAAACGCGCCAACAGTGCCGCCGTCTGTCGCTGTTGAACGTTAGTGACAAACTTGGAATAGGACTCTGGGTGGAACAGTAGTTAGTAAATCATGTTAGTCAATGCGTTATTACTATTAGTAAGTGGAATGTCGATGTTTGGACTGTTAGTGGAGGTTCTTTATGTTGGTAAATATTAGTAGTCTTTAGTAATTTGTCTTATTCTTAACTAGGTCACAGATGCGTCACTGCCGCTGGAAATAGGTCATTGTCTCTTGTATAAGTGTAACCTGCAATTCGAAGTAAAATTATGAACTAACATTTTAATTGTCAACGTTTACGTAATTACGTACCGTTAACGATGCTAATTAAGTTATTTTCCATATTTATTCACAACCTCGACACGACAAATAAAAGGCAAACGTGAGAAAGTTAATACATTACGAACAAACGGCAGGAGCTTTGAATTTCCGCTTGTATTATTCTCGCTGACGCGGCGACGTCGCTTCCAACACTTACACTTAGTTACACTTTGGTAAACAATAGCTCAGTGACAGGCTCGTTTTTATTTATAAAGACGTCAACCTTGGTGAGCTGGCAGAAGCAGGAAGATGTCTCGGAGATGACCGCTTCGCTCGTATACCATTGGGGTCGAGTACTATCTTCGAATTCATTATTGGAGTATTTACACCGATTTCCTGTCAGTTGCTCGAACGAACCTCGCCTTGTTGCGAACGTGAGACGTTAATGAGTAATATATGTAAAATAGTGAATTTGTATTTCTCCTCTTAAAATATTATTTAGTGTTATCATAATTGTAAGATTATACGACACCGGCTGTTCTGAGCTTACTACCACTAAGGTTTGCACTGAAAGACTTGAGTGTCGGCTGTTACAGTGGAGGCTGAGTGCCGCCTATTCCGACTGGTTCTCGTCTTTTCTTTCTTTCCGTTTAATTTTGTGTATGTTCTAGTTTACTTAACCGACCAAATCAATCGTACCTAACAACGACACGTCACAAGATAATCCGTAAGAGCCAATTCACAATTAGTCACTCGGTCAGCGCCGGTAGCTAAATTACGGGCGGAAATTAGCCCCAATTACAGTGGAGCAGTGTAGCGCCTAGCCGCCCGCGCCACTCCAGCGTGCACCGGCGGAGGTAAGGGCGCGCGCTCGCAGATTAGATAATGATTACACGGAAGTTATGGCTCCCGTAATTAGGAAGCGTGGTACGGACGAGTAGGATTACAGAATCGAATATCCACTGTTGCTGTTTGTCGTGAATTATGTGCTTCCATATTAACACTTGAAACACCGCCGTCCGCCCCGTCGCTACACCCACGCGTGTCTTCGAATAAGACTGTCGGTGCTGCCCGATCGGGCCGGCTCTGTTATAATTGTAGGAAAAGTATATTTGCACTTAGCACACGTACTTCATTTCCCACGTGATACTTACGAGCCTATCTATAGCTTTCGCTGCGGCAAACGTATACGAGTGCACTTACGGCTACCGTTACTGCGGCGGCCGTCTACCCGGATAGATCTTACGGCCGACCGCTGAACAATTTACGACTTTCATAATTAAAAGTAAAAGCGTATGTTGTACCTCGGTACTTGTATTGTTTTTAATAGTCGTAGGTTTAAATATAAATGGGGCGAGGGTCGTGCCAGGGGAGAGTTCTAGTCGGGCGAGGTGTGATGCCCGCTTGTGTAAGAGTCGGCGTAACGAGGAGTGCGACTTCCCCTCCGCGGCGAGGAGTCGAGGTGTCGGGTGACAGATTTATCCCGCTCATTATTCAACCTTGTTAACGTCGCAGCGCGATAAGGGCGAACTCGATATTGTCAGAAAAAAGCCTCGTGACAGCCTCCTCACTGCCTAGCCAACCTCCACTCAAATCAATGCAGACTCCCGAACGGACGACCAAAACATGATCAGATGTTAACCTCTGAGACATTAAGGACACAATATTGATATGACAGTTTGGTTATAATATGACATGAATGATTCGCGTGCTCTGTACGCTTCGACGGTGTATTACCGCGTCTATTTATAGTAGAGGGAAGAAACGCGCCGCCATTGAGCCGTGTTAGTAAACAGTAGAAGCTGCGAGCTGTAACCCGAGCCGCCGCGCGCCGCCACACTCCGCCGCGCGGAATGTCACGTTTCATTTCTACCTCCGACCCGCTGCTGCCGCGCTGTCCGGTTTCTCTTTGAAGCCTTCAAGCTTTCTACTTCCCGATGAATACTTATCTCGTGCAAAGCCTTCGACTTGGAATATAGGTGGATTCGATGAGAACTGTTTCCAGCTACTCGCAATACGCCAAAAGAATATGCATTAACGTTTTAAGAAGTATCGTTACGTTCTTAGTTCATCTAAATTCTAGAACACTTGTATTAGTATCTAACCTGTCTCGTGTACTGTCGTCGCTAATCTAATTGTTTCACTTTTTAAAGTTCTTATTTAACATGCGATGTTTGTTAGTTTGTTTGTTTGGGTCATATGTCGCAAGCTGAATAAAACTACTTCCTCTTACCCTATGAAGTTGAAATTCGATATATTGCTTTAGTTCCGATGACAATACATCTTTATGACTAGTCTTTAAGACAATGACCTGACACTTCCCTTAGGGTTTTTTAAACTGTTGATTTATAGGACACAGCGCAGTTTCAGAAATTTCGTGAAAAAAACAGAGCTTCGTGTTAAATTTTTGGTATTTTGTCTAATTGTTAAAGCTAACTGAACATAAACTTATTACCCAGCTGTATCTTATAGTATAGTGATAATGAAAACAAGTTGAAAATAACATGATTAAAAATAATTATGCATATACTGTACCTACTTTTTTATAAAGTTTCTAAATGTACTATATTGATTTGATAGGCACTTTTGTGTGTGTGTATGTGTATAAAATGTGTATTATATTACGTTTCTTAGCTACTTGAAAATATAAAACCAAATTTTAGAAGAATGCTGTTATAAGATAAATTGTACCGCTACGTTAAACATTAATTAAAAGGTTATACCTGATTAATTCAGTCAATTAAACGATATTTTGTTGCCATATGTCAATTGGTTTGAGATCAATATAAACTGCGACAGGGATATTCCCAGTCCCGTCCACATAGACCTCGTCGTAATGGGGCACGGTGGCACACAGTGCAGGCAGTGCCAAACCTTTCTTGCCACATTTGCCACGAGTGTCAGCTACAGACCGCCCCGCCGCGGCCCGCCCCGCCCCGCACCGCCCCGCGCCGCCCCGCGCCGCACGGCTCCACTCGGCACGGCTCGGCACGCAATTAGTGCATTAATTAACGATCGACGCGATTAAATAACACGCGGACGCATTCTCTCATCAAAAGTGAAATTTTTCATTCTCATCATCCACTCGTTCATTCTGTCACTAGCTGTTCTACGTACACATTTATGAACTGATAGATTCCGCCCCGGTGTCAGTTGGTTATATTCAAAATATTTTTGTTTATGCATTAAGCTTCTTCGGTAACAGAGATTTTAAAATAGTTCCGATTGTAGTGCAATGAAACATATCTAAGTAGATCACATCCGAGGCACACGACGTCGAATGTTTTGTGTCCCACGGAATAGCATCACCGCGTTGATACAACATTTATTAGCCATGCGCTAACAACATCGCTCGAAGTTTAATTCGCCGATTATTACATGACCCTCGCACGCAACACGTGATTTCATTACAACGTTTTGTACGAACATGTAAGTAGACACGAATTTCAATATCTA
>DWPA01000242.1:0-29096 GCA_018251375.1 Calpodes ethlius
ACTATATGAGCGCCATGAAGTCGTTGCACAGAGGTCGTTAACCCAGGAAGGGTAATACTAATATACCAACCCCATGGCGTGATCCGGAACAGTTTGAGGTGAATTACAACATTACCAAGTGACTATAGTGATGAAAATATACTTATACCACTTTTGCTTTTTAATACTAGTAAAAGTGTTTATGAAGGTAGTATTAGTACCATTTCAACCCCTCAACGTGAAACATGTGGCTTCACAAAAGCTTGCTCTAAAAGTTTCAAGGCCAATGACAGTATTATATTAGGCGTTCTGTGTCAGAATAAATGAATAGAATCGAATGACAATGCACTGTGTTGCAAAGTTGGTCTGATGATGAAGACGCAGGGTAGCTATATGATGAAATTGTGTATAATCGAATATAATCGAATTTAGGATTGTTTCATTTGTCTTTAGAAGAAGGTACTCTCACCTTAAACGTTACTCAAGGTCTTATGGTGTAGTATAAGGGTCACTACAATAAAAATGTGTTTTTAGTTCTATAAAGTATAGTCACCTTATATCGTATTATTATATTGACTCAAGCCTTATATTTGGGATTTGTTGCGGATGTACATGTATCTTAGGATATGTGCCGAGCTTTGATCTTGTAAGTCTTTCACAACTACCGGTTTTTTTCAGCATGTAATAAAAAAATGCGAGGAATAATTATTTCTAAAGGAAGTTAAATAAGTACCTAACGCCCTTATTCGTAAATAATACTATGAGGTCTTCAGGAAAATAGAAGGTAATATCGATTATTTTTATTCTCATCTTTGTCTTCGACATTATTCAAGAAACTAGAGTGAAAAGGATGGGTATATAAACAATCGACCCTTTCTTTCTATTTCACTGTGCAACCTAATAATATTGTTTGTGAATGTGGGGTGAGTGTATGGTTTTGAGAATAGAAAATCTTTAAACATTCTTTAAATAACCAACGGACATGCGAATGAGCCACCTGGTGGAGTCAGGACGAGGTAGGATTTTTTAATATCCCATCTGATAACCCTACCTATCCTCTTATGCCAGAATTAATCAGCAAATTATCAGCTCTTCTGAAGAGGTCGTTTCTGTGTTTCTGTATGTATATGGCCTGTGATCGGCTCCAAATAAGACATCTAATTCAGTGTGAGGTTAGCAATGTTTACAGGCTATCTAACAATATTGAATATTATGTTCATCTGATGGAATGAATATATTTCTGCGACGAAGTTCATCACAGTGAATACCTATCGCAAATCTACGTCTTCTATTGTATTTTAATATTTATAGCTCGTGGATGTAAAACTTACTAAATAACTATTATTTAAAATTGTATAATCTGTGTTATTAAGTTTACATTATAATTACATCGACATTACACGAATGATTCAATGCAATATAATGCCTAATAAAGCCAGGCCTTGCACAGGTTAAACTAAACGACCTTAATGTAGGTATTTAATATAGCAAAAATGACTGCCTAATCATCCTCGTTTATTTATTTCTTTAATTTATATTTCTCGTGATGAATACAAATTTTACGGTAATTACTGTATCACACCGTTTCGTACGTGTAATGGCAGTTCGTGGTCATATTTCCTAGAGATTGAGTTTGGCCACACAATAGCAAATTGCGTTGCATTAGGAAAATTATGTGCAAGAAGTCGTGAAACGACCATTTTCGTAACGTACCGCTCCGGCGTCAACCTTCACTGTTTCCAGCTAGCTATGTGTATTTCGTAACCGCATGACTCACTCGGGCTAGGCCTCGAAAATTAAACGACAATTACATTCGATACGAATTTTAATATTCATACACTTAGTGGTAATAAATCGGTCCGCTCAGCGGAAAGGTACATGGACACAAATAAATTAACTTATCGCTAAATCAGTCTAACGGTCGCGCCGAGCGCGGGTCTTAGCCTAGTATCACAGATGAGTAGAGCGGTGGGTCGCGAGGCGAAGCGCAGGCGCCGCGCGGGGGGCGGCGGTCACTCGTCCGAGGCCGACGACAGCTGGGTGCTGCCGCCCGAGCTGAACGAGCCACGGCAGACGCCCCCCTCCGCCGCGTTTCCCGCCCCGGCGGCGGCGACGTCCTCTGGAGTCAACGTTCGGAGCAGCTCGAGCGCCGCCCGAGCGCGCTGGCCGTCCGCAGCAGCCGCAGACGCGGCCCCCGAAGTTCGATCCCACGCGCTTTTCTCCGGCAGCAGCAGCCGTCTTGCTTCCCGCTGCACGCGGCGCGATCGCAACGCAAACAGGAACGGTGACGCCGCCGACGCCAGCAGAAGCAACGCCAGTGCAGGCGTCCTCATACTCGCTCCGAGTCCCGGTACGGCCGCCGAAATCAGCGCCGTTACCGCATGCGGCACGTGCAACATCACTAGCGCACCCGTCAATAGTCCGACGCGAGCCGCACGAGATTCTTCCCTATACCGAAATAGCGATGCGTTCGAGATTCGACACCGGATCGACGTTATTCTGGAACCGCCGTTCGAGGGTGCTGGTGTCCTTTGCTGTACACCGAGGAGCGGCGCTGCGAGCAAAGGCGCCGAGCTCACCGCCGGCAATCCTTTTCTGAGATCCTCATTCGATTTTCCTTCTTTTCGCGCGTTACGCAGACTAGCAACCGACGGGCAGCGTACAGGTCTCTCCGGCGGGAGCAGGAATGGTCCGAATTTGCGATCGCTTTCGGGACCAACATTATCGGATGCGTCGATCTTCAGCGTGAGTCCTTCGCCCTCCTCTATAAGGTCAGGCAAGTTCACAGTAGGTTCGTGAAGTTGTAGAGCGCTGGTTCCATGCGCCCGCGCTCTGAGGCCAGAAGAGCGCGCGGCGCGGTAAATTCTGGCATACATGACGCAAACTGTCACTGTCGGAGCTAAGACTCCGAAGGTTAAGTACACGACGTAGAATGCGAGCTCGACTCCTCGGACAGCCAGCTCGAGAGGGTAATAGTACTTGAACACTGCAATGGTAGCACGAGCTATAGCGGCGGCGGCGGCTGCGAGCCAGGTGATGGCGCAGAGGGTTGCCGGACGCCGTTGCAGCAGGCGCATGTGGCAGCGTAGAGGATCTGTGACGGCGTGGTGCTGGTCGAGAGCGATGAGCGTGACCGCGAGCAAAGCGGCCAAGCTGCAGGCGGACGCGGCGGCGTCTCCCGCCTCAACCCAGGCAGCCTCCTCCCTCGCCGAGTGCTCGCCAAAAAGCGCGGGCGCGAGCAGGGAGGTTGTCAAAAGATTCGTCGCTAGTAGATTTATGACGAACCTGAAACAAGAAAACACTATATAAGTAATTTGTAAAATGTTATATTACGAGTAACACTGATGTTTTGAACTCATGACAAAAATATGGTATGCTTATTGTGAAATCCTTAGAGAGAGTGGTACTTAGTTCACGAGAAGCAACTGTAGGTACTTTAACTATTGCGTTTGATAAAGCTGTGTTAGTTTTCCAAAACAGACGGTTAATCAAAAGATTTATATTCCGCTTCAGTTCAGAAAGCAAAACGGTGAAATCACTCATGTTACAAGTATCAGCATCGGGTATGTTTACTAACATCGACCACATCCTAAGTCAATAGGCGGCGGAAATACGAACGTGTGACCCTGTACCGAATTCGCTAACATTCCATACATGACAACCAATTTCCTACGACGCAAATTCGTAACTTCAGAAATACTTGTATAAACATCGAATACATGCCAATAAAAATTCTATAGTTTTGTTTGAAACTCTAGTTGGTTTACAAAACATATCCTCTATATACCTTCGTTGTTATGACTCATACTTTCTTCACCTACAAGCCACAAATCTGGTTTCTGTTTAACGTATAGTATTGAAACATCCAGTAACACTCACGCACGGGAAACGCCCAGTTTCTAATTTCGAAACTGTTTTAAATATCCTTAGGTTTGTAACAGAACTGTCCATACTGCCAGTTACTAATAGACGTAGACTTAAGGTTCGTAGTGAAAATATTTTCTTATATCGCATGAATATAGGAATAATTTATACTCATATCGAAAGTAGGGCAAAGTCCCTTGTTAGTTTGGTGAGGTCTTAATCCGTACTGAAATAGTTTGGAATAAGTTCTAATTACTCTATAACTCTTACCCGAATCAACCAGTAGAGAGAGTTTGGTGATAAATGAATCTATCATCTCCTTCTATGAATTATGTGGCTAATAAAGTTTCGCGTGTACTGACTGTTAGTCAATAGTATGACTAATATTTTTTTATTTACAACAATTTTTTGTTACACCCAACTATTCTACTATAATTTATATAAAAAATAGTCACCTCATATCAGATTACATTCACAATTGCATTAACAAACGTTATTGCGGTAATTTGATAACTAACGAATTGGCAGATTCAAATCTCTTCTCTCGTGAGGCGATTACTTCATCGCCATTTGTAGATACAATTGATTTAGCAACATATTTATTGCTTCACTCCATCATTTACGAGTACATATTCGCTAAGGCAACTGTTTGATTGTCGCCGAATAAAAAGACGTAAGGTATTATTGTAATGTTGCATTGATCAAACTATTAGAAGAGGGAGTATTACAAGTAAATAGGACAGCGTAAGCAGAATTGAGAGTTAAGGATGACATATTAGATACAGCCGATAGTTCTATGTTTATTAGAGAAGTATTAATTACTTTTCGATCTAAAATTCAGAATTAGTAGCTAGCAGCGAACAATAAATAGGGAGAAACAATAGCTAAACTACAGTAAAACTATACACCTGATGAGATAAGAGCCTAATATGCATAAACATGAAGAAAATATCAAAAGCAATACTTTTGTTGAGTAAGATCACGTCATCGAGATAATTCGTGTCATTCGATTGCCCAAAGCCGACTCCGAATAAACATTAACGCTGCAATTAACCTATTTTCAGAATGGGAACGAAAATTAACTAAATGCGGTTAGAGTGGTGGACAAACTGACCGAGTTACTTGGTGATTTGGGATACGGACAAATCAAGTACCGCTGACAGACATATTGCTAACTAATTAAAAAAAAACATACAATATTACGTTTTCTTTCTTTACCCATTTCGTTGATTGGTAGTCAATACCGTCTTTCAAAAACGAAAAAAGAAACGAAGTGAAAAATTACTGGCCATAATGAAGGTTTAAATACGCGAACCTGATTCGTCTTGAAACGAATAAATGTTGAAGATAAGGAAATATGTATGTGTTAAGGAGTTAAAAAATATTACTGTTCAAAAATAAGAATCCTAACAATTCTATACTTTTATTCATTTTTATAAAAAATGTGCGAAGCATTATTTGTGAACAAAAAATTTGAAAAGAAATTAATATTTTACAATTCCTTCAGCAACCTAAAACACTTAAAATTCTGAAAAATATAATCATCGTTATTATATTTCTATTGCTTTTGATAGGCTCATATATCAAAATAATTGTAGATATTTTTTTGAAGATAAGACTGTTGCAAAAGCTATAAAAAAATATAAGATTCCTCAATGTTCATGAATTATTACATAAATGATAAAAACTATTAGATTAAAGATAAACACCTGTCTCAACGAGGGTAGTTCTAAAACAATTACAAATGTTAACAAAACTGGAATACTTCTAAAAGCACATCTGCAAGCTATTTCCCACGACCGGAATACAACCCTTTTGGCTCATGTCATAGCTCGTGACTCTCATTTTTCCATACATACCGCATCCCATGTATCTTTATTTAATAACCCAGAATGTTCCCCTCATCTGCATATGCAAGATAAACTGACCTTGTTGAATATTAGCTATGACATTGGCATGACCTTCGATATGCAAGATTTATTTGAAAAACAAATGGTACATTTAAAAGCGCATATATGCATGCTTGCATACGATCCTTAGTAGGCGGAATCGATCGAGTGAAAAATGAATACATGCATAACTGTTGTCAAGGATGTAAAAGTCCCAAATTATAAGTAAGATATAAAAATATGATATGAATGAGTCTGTGATATAATTACTCCACAGTTATAAGTTATAGTAGACATTATACACGTAGTTGTGTAACCTAAACATAAAGTGAACGTCACAAAAATTGTGACTAATTTGCTAAAAAAGATTAAGGTTGAAAACATTTATACGAAAAGCTTAGAGAATCTTAAAGTATGCATGATAATCGCATATATTTTACTTGTGTCAAAGGGCTTGTAGAAACCTTAATATAAAGTATAATTTGCCCAAAAATCTATTTTGAGACTTATATCATGCCAAGAAGGCTGAGAGTAACTAACATTCTGTATTTATCATCATCAATCTCATAAATTGAAGACAATTATAATGCACACATCGCAAGTGGTCTGTGCCACACCAACAGATTTACAGATTACAATTTACCATACTCAACGATATGGGGTCATTCTTGAAGTGTGTCGAGGGCATCTTGCCGCAATGTTAGCCCATTAAGTGAATTCAAAGTTTCACTTAATTAACAAAAATCAAAACAAATGACTGTTACAATTTTTATTCATCAATTATTAACTAATATAAAAGTCGAACAACGAAATCGGGATATTTTATCAGTGTCTGTAACATTTTCTTTATCCGACACAACGTTTCTAATTTCAAATAGGATATTAGCGGTCTCGTTGCGTTACCGGTATGCCTAGTACCACAATTTAGGTTCATTGTTTATCCATGTCGAGGTCAATTTAGTCGCACATTGTCAGAACTATCTAAAGCCTTTCTGTTTCAGATAATTTTGGCGCGAAATACCATTTAAAGATGCAAGGATTGTTTTCATCGCGGACTGTTATTGTAAATACTACCTAATCCGTTCAGCAAGACCTTGCCATAAGATCTTGGAGATCGGATTCCAATCCAATGTTCTGCTCTTCAGATTTGACATTGAAATTCTAGGTTTAACAAAACTTATAATAAAATACATCTAAATATTAGATATTTTTCTGTGGTTGGATTATAATTTTGTATTCGAAACAAATGGTGGGTCGGAATGAGACCACGCAGTAAACAACAGTGAGTCATCCAAAATCCAAAAGTAAGATGTCGTAAATTTCCACCGAAATCTTCCTTGGTACGAAAGCAAGTAGAACGAACTTAATGAAGACATAAACAAATAAAAAAATATTGGATTTTAATTAAACACGATATCCAAAACGGAATGCAAGTATTTTGTTTATATAAGTACGTATATAAATAGAGAAATCGATACACACCTCCAGTGAACGAATTAAAAATATCTTAAACAACATTCCAAGGTATTCGAATATTTTTTCCATAATTCAATGACTACTAATTTAGAAAACATAAACAACTCTTAGATTTATATAAACAATACTAAATTTGGCCCCTTCTAAAGCTGCAAGGTTGAGAAAACCCGGTCAGCAAAGTAAATAAGATACATAATGATAAGTTATCAATTCTGGTTATTATTAAGAATCTAAAGAAAAATAAATTCATGTTCAATTTATGTTTTGACAATAATAACAAACTGAAGAAAGAAAAAAGACGCAATTAAATTAATAGGTACGAATTACTTGTGGATAGCCGATTGCCAACTTAATAATATTTTTTTTGTTTATTCTTAATTTACAAACGCGTCATATGAATCTGATTATATTGTATTACTAAAGTAAATATCTTTCATTTCATGCCCTTGACATTTGATACAAGTAAAATGTATTTTATTTAATGGAAATGTGTAATTGTTTTTCAATCCCAATAATATTATATTTTGAAATCATAACCAAGTTGATTTATTTACCAAAAAAAATATGATCTAGTATTTCAACACTGTTATAATTGAAAGAAAACTTTTGTACTCTTTTTTAAGAATAATGCCTTCATATAGATAAAATTGTTTATGGAAAAGCAGTTCAGAGAGCGAAATTGTACCTTATATGTGTAACGAATAGGTATATTTATTAAAGATATACGTTTTACTTTCAATGTAAAGTTTCCCTTAATAAATTGAATTATGGTCGAATTTCGATCGCAGAGATATATATTGTTGCAATAACATATAGCTGATATTTTGTTTTAGCGATCTTGTTTGTCCGCATTTTTCCAATAGCGAGGGATTTCCCCTCCGTAAGCGCCTACAGTTATTTAATACATAATATTGTATGTATACGTAAAAGAGTTCGGTAGAATTCACTGTTGACTATTTAAATGTCTTACAGCAAGTACTAGTCAAGAGTTTCATTAAACTTATTAATTATTTCTGTCGCGTTACAACGTAATCTAACGTAAATAAGTTCCTGTGCATTTTTATATCATTATTATACTTGTTACCAAAATAATATCTTGAGCTATATAAAACCTATCATTAAAGAAATATTGTTGTCATAATACCTTAGTACACGTCTAAATATGTACTCTTTATTGAAAAACAGAAGCAATATTTTTTTTTATGTCAATTACTGTCATTAATTATACTAAAAATAGATAAAGAATCAAATCAAAAAGATATTTTATCAAGAACAGTGAAAGTTGCTAGTATTTATTAAGTAGTATCTTTTTATATCTTATCTGAACCTCTTGTTTATTGCCAGGTATTTTTCATTTCATTGTTCATATTATTATAATTTTAATATAATCACCATCAAAGTAATAAAACTTAATATCTATTACATTTTTTTACATCTTCATTTTAAACTAACTCATTAATTATATGCAAATATACAAGTGTTTTTCTTTAGTTTTTCCCAGATCCAGTCGTAAACTATCTCACGTATATGGATCATTCATTTTCATTAGATACGCATTTTCCTGTAACGATTACGTAGAATACGGGTTAAAACGTCAGCGAACAGGTTTCAATCGTAATAATATTGACGTCAGGACAAAATAAATGCACGCTCGTTGCAACAACAATTTATTCACGAGGAAGTTAGATAAACCCACAAACAATTAGGGAAACAATAGAATCGAAGTCTCCAAGAACGTTACACTAATTAATAGACCTAGTTATTATACAGTGTAGGAGTTTTTCCATTTAATATCCGCCATCCATTTTTGTATGGCTGACTCACCAAATACAGTCTGCGATCGTTACTCTAGTTTTTTTGACGCTATGGGCCTGAAGTGACATTTGTTAAAAAATGGATAGGAGGATTTAGTTTTTTTTGCTGTTGGCTTTAGAACGAAACGTCACGTTATTAATCAATTCGACTATCAGTATGTTTCAAGGACTATAAAAGGTTCATTAGACATTGCCAAAAAGATGGCCGTAGACGATTAGGAATCATTACTATTACTTAGGTATTGTTCTAGTCCTTAAAAGGACGAGCAAGAACTCATTTGGACCTTTTTGGCGCTACTAATAGCTCATTATTAATTTAAAATTCATAATTATTAACGTCACAAAATTTCGATTAACATATAACATCAGAATGAATCATTTTTTTTTACTTTTAAATCAACCTAATATATTACTGAAGTTATTAACATATTTTTATCTATCTTAATACATTCGCCTGGTTATCGGCACTAATTTTAAATAATTTTCTATAGTAACAATCTCTTATATTTCGCAAGTTTTCTTATCTTTACAAACAACAGTTTAACAGTAACATTATTGTACGTCAAATAAAATTACTACCGGTTTCTAAAAGTTCCAATAGATTCGCAGATGAATTCATGTTTACAAATCTATAAATACGAATTTCTATAGCGAGAAAAATAAGGCGAAATGTTTGACGTTACGACGCGATCAATAAGGCAGAAATACCTGTTATAGTAATAATTCCGCTGTAAATCGCTGAATTTTTAACAATTGTTATAATGAGTCCCCTTCATCATTTGTACAGCTGTAAGTAGATTACACGCTTCACATTTCGTTATTCAGTTTGTCTGAGGCAAATCTATCGATGACAACGTATAAAAGCAATAATCTATTGTAACAAATATTTATTTATAAATGTAGTTTTTCATTATTTTTTCAAATAGGATCCTTTAAATAATTCTAAGCATTAACATAATATAATTTTCTTTATTATTGTTATTCATATCATTTTTTTTTTGTATTTTTCCTTAGCTTAATTACAATTTAAACTTTCAACATTGTTATTTTTTTTGTTCAGTTCAAAACAGATTTCATTTCCAATCATAAAGACGAAAGTATAAAAATCAGAATATCCTGATTGCCGGAAGTACAGCAATATCAATACCTCATTTACTCGCTTTTTACTTCCATATTATAATTATATGGAAACGTACACACCTCAATGTTTGTTATTGTAACTTATTAATTTCATAATCGCTCCCGCCCTTTCACAGTAATAATGACTCAATAAACTTTACGCAATCAAGGAAAAAAAAACTGAAAAGTTATTGCAACAGAGGAAATATTAAGGACAACGTGACACGAAAATATCACCTGCAATGCAATACGTAAAAAATTATGTACTTTAAAAAAAAATTGGTAAAATTTTTTTGTCATCATGCGCGTGTTCTGGTAAGTTTTTGTCAACATTTAAAGTTATTTTAAGTCCAAGTTCTATTTTGATCACAATAATAATGTCTTCAATTTATACAAATATATTTTCTTTAAATTATTCAATGCCCTTACCAAGTAATTGAGGCTATTTTTATAACCCCCGATGAAAAAGATAGGTGTTATTTCTAAACGATTATGTGTATACCACCATATACATATATATGTGTGATATATAATATAAAAAATAGTAAATTATCACCTAAACTCGTTTAATGTTTTTGTTGTTAATTCGTTTAGTATTTTTCTTAATCATTTACTACTTTTAATGTTTAGTATTTCATTCCATTTCTGGTAATCATTTTTTTTTATTTATTATATTTAATCCTCTTCGAAACAGTGTTAAAAATGGATACAATTCACAAGGAAGATTTGAAACCATAAATATCCATCATGGCTTCATCTCAGTAATCGCAGTCATTAACATTTCACTTGACACTTTCTTAATGATTGCAGGAAATCATTGGCTTATTTCATATCAAGTCTCTTATTACTTCTTCCTACTACAGCTTCCACATGCTATTAAATATCATTAAATATTAATAGAGTTTCATCTACTTTCTTGCTTCACTATTGTAATTGCTTATAAAGAAAATATCACTATTAAACTTACCATCAACGTCCTACATATATCTTATAATTTGTCATACTTTTTTATTTAAAGAAATTCAGTTATTTTATCAGATAAAAATCCCTTTGAATATCTAGGATTATCTTTGCTCCAATTCTCGTAATAAAACATTTAAGAAAGAAATTATGAATTATATTAAACTCCAAATAGTTATATTGCTTAGGTCTCAATTTATCGCTATTACAATAAGTATTTTTTCAGTTGTATTATAATCTATTGTGTAAAAACTTAAAATGGTCTGAACAAAACGGTTTATGTACCCATTACTACCAAAACCAGCCGCTAATCCACGTTTACGAGATACTTTAGAGAAAACAATGGTTACGACCCAAGTCTAGTGCGCTCCTGGTCATCGCCCTTGTAAATTGGATTGTTAGTGCTATTATATTTTATGACAGAATAGTGCATTTGTACTGTAATAATGAAGTGGAGAGCCGCTCTCTGCTCGAAATTCCATCGCAGTTATTATTATCAGAAGCTGACAGTACAGACAGTATACAATATTTTATTTTCTTCAATAAAATTATTTGCAACACTCATCTATACAATGAAAATGAATGTTTGTCTGTATGTCATTTATAGAATCGTAAACTACGTTTGACCATGATAATCTTTAGCAAAGTTGTTGTGCATGGCCCACGAAGGTTTCTGAATTGGTACGACCAATTTTCGACAGTTGGCGCCACTGACATACAATGAATTTATTTGCCGTACATGTTTTTAGCGTAGCAGGGACAGCTAGTCATACATATAATTCAGTTTTCTTCACTTCTTCTCTGTATAAACTTCGATACCAAATCTCAGACTGTTTACACGACTGCATTATTTTTAAAAACGAATACAAAAGTTTTCCTTCATAAATATATTAAATGTTGCATATTGCAGATTTCAAATACTAGATCTTGGATATTTGGTATAGCAGTAATTGTCCTTGTCGGAGGCCAAAAACTGACACACGGGCAGTCTGATTGACTCTTCAACGAATTCACCATATTATTGTAGGCTTGAATCTTCTAAAAATAGATCTCTTCCCTGCCACGTTATTACGATATATTTGTACGTGGTTCGCATATGTATCTTAAAATAACATAATTTATTATTCAAAATTTACAAAATAATTGTACTTCCCGCACTACTGCTCATGTATTTCTTATCAAAGGCATCTATTTGAATACAAACCATCTTTGTTTCAATGCAAGAGCCCGACCTTCGCTGTGACCAATGTTGAATAATGCAATAACTACTAAGCTGCTAATTTAAAACAACTTACTTTCAATAGAAGTTAAGTGACAATCAGAGCGTCTTTATTTACTTGTATAATAGTGGTACACTCAACTCGAGCGTTCCGATTTTTTTGATTGCCCAATTTTTAAGGCATTATATCGTTAAAACATTCATTGTAAGTGCTTTAAAACTGTACTCTCAGTAATCAACATTATTGGTCGCATGACCTCATATTCTATCTTTTTATGATTATGTCCATTCAAAGTCAAAAGAAAGGAAGAAAGTTTTATTCATCTTCGTAGGCATAGACATTTTTTTTTACCAATAAGTGCCTCAACTAAATCTAGACTTTGGGTTTCAAGTAATTATCTCTTAAATTATCACGTCTATCATTTCGTTACAGTAAAGTTTCTAAACAACTAAAAATGTAAAAATAGTTTTTACTCAGTCTGTCTGTTCAGGTCTATTTACACAAAATTTCACATGTAAATGTATTCAACTGAAAGCCTGTCGAGTGTCCAAGTCGTAATGAAAATGTGCATCGTGCATTTGAAGTTAAAGTACATCTGACATCAGCCTACATTTATTTATCTTATTACGCATCTGTTCTTGATTTATTCCGATGCCGCGGGAATAACCTTAGCCCAGAGCTGTGCTAACCGCAAATAGGGTGTATTGTATCGTCCGTAACCACAGCCCAGAAAACCAGTTCCGTCGTTACTCTGCTTTGACCAACAAGTAAAAAATGATCATCTGATCAAATACTGCGAAAATGCGATAATGAGAATTAACAATTCGCTGAACACGCACAAGTGTACATAGCATGCAACAAGCTATTGTCCGGGCGGCAACCGCCATTGTTTCCGATGCCAATATGGCGCCCATTCAGGTGTTCGAAAAACAAAAGTTTCGCGGTATGAACTGCGCTTGTGGTGGGGACGTTAGGACCGTGAATCTGTGACTTGAATTATAATTAAAGGTTTTAAACTGAAATGTTGATGGCCTCTTGCTTCTATTGGTAATGTAATGCCAGGAATTCGAGTAGCAAAGGGTAGATAATCGCCAGTTTGTAGGTAAATCATGATTTCATATGAAGGGACGCAGTGTGGTTTGAAGGTATCGCTTAATTAAAAATAGTAACTGACTGACAACATAAAAAAAAACAGTGGATTTGAGTTGAAATTTTCACAATGTCTTTTCTATAATATTAATCACTATAAAAAATAAAATAGAAAAAATCCCTTAATGATGTCGATGGGTAATTCTTTAGAGCCATTATAAAGCTTAACATTTTTGACAAGTTCCATATGTTTCAAAAAAAGAAACGAATCAAAGGTTATAAGAATACTATAAATAATTATTATTATGTAAGTCTTGCACAGAACCTTGAAATTTATAGTACCTAGAGTATCGTCACGCTTAGTAGGTTTCGTAACACTCATAAATCCACAGACAGCAATTATTACTTGGCATACTACATAACTATATCTTGAATCTAGAAACTATTGCTAATGAAATAATTAAGGTAAGAAAAAAATATACTTAAATACTTCATTAACAATCAGCTATAAGCATAATCATGAGATAAGTAATAAATAAATTAAAAAATAATAATAATAATAAAAGTATTGTTAAAAATGAACCTGTGCAATGATTTAATGATGCATTAAAATATATTAGTTAATTTAAAGATTCTGCAACCGTCTGTAACAGCATGAAAACATGACCATGTTACAAAAAGCGTATCTCGAAGGCTAAGTACTCAAATAGAGTAAACAGTCGTTCTTAAATATGTTTTCTGTTCAAGTATCAAGTAGAAGAAAGTACATGTACTTCATTTACTCTCAGGCTAAGCTTAACAGCCTTGACCCAAATGTCATCGCAGATACTGCGCCCTAAATAAGATTAGCTAAGTATACATATGAATAAAATTGGAGTGTCTGTTCGTAATTTTCGTAACCGTTTTTTACTACACGTACGATACATACACAAAAATATTTTTTTTTACAATTTTTGTCTGGCCGGCCGCTTTTGATGGGACTTTTATTGGTAGATAGCTGATGTAATAAAGATAAACTTAGGCTACTAAAACAAAATAATCTAAAACACTTTTTGTTTAATTCCACGTGGACGATGTCGCGGACACAGCTTGTAACTAATACATATCAGAGAGAAGTGCATTTTTCTCTTGTACATGTCTAATGTTTCATATAGAACCACGTAATAACATTTGATACTCTGATAGCGGAGACTAAGGTCAGCCAAGGTAGTCTCTGGTTGCCTGCGTCAATATGTAAACTTAACACAACACAATCAACTATTAAAATCAATTGTTACCACACAGTTTGACAACATTGCGTACATTATTAATATTTAATGTAATTACGTCAGTATTAATTACTTTCTACAATGGCTTTTAAATCACAGAACAAAAAAGCAACAAGCCACAAACAGGTACCAATATTATTAATTCTAAGAATCTATCCTATTTACGTATAACGTTTAAGTTTCATTATTAAATTTTTTACTATTTACATTGCGATAATTAAATTCTGTAACAACTATTTTGTCAAGTCAACTTTTTTGTTTGGGTAGTATGCTCCCTCCCGAACCCTCTTTTCCCTCCACATATTAAGATCGCCAATGTCGCGGGCGGTATGGTCAACAAGTACGACATCACTAACACCCACGACACAAGAACAAACACATCCGTCTCATAAATATCAGCCCCGCCCAGGAATCGCACCGGGTAGCCCTCGCTTCGCAAGCCAAGTCACTACCTAAGGGTTCATGATATAGGTCGTGCAAGACTTAAAGAAAATTGCCGTTGTTATCAAATTGTGAGTTGAGAAGCAATTAGAAGCAAATAATTGTCATATGATACTTGAATGAATAGCTGACGTAATAGCTATATTTAAAATACATAAATAAGACGATACAAACAGAAACAAATCGGAAGAAATCGGTAACGTACACGACGTGTGAGATTGTTCTCATAATATGCAAAAATCATTAGAAGTGTCAAAAGCTCGTTAGCAAAATGTTTAGTTACCGAATATCAGGGTCCTTGAGCACTATTATAAGAACAGCTCAACAGAATGACATAATAAACGTTTAGTGAAAAGTAGGAAACTACGCCAATGTTTTTTTCTGTCGTAAAGAAACAATGACTATCGCAAAATACAGAAACAGTTTTTATTGTTTGGATTTTATTGTCGCTAATCCGGCGGAAGAGGTTTGAAAAATTATGTAAAATTATTTTTGTTAGTTCGGAACTTTAATCAGAAATGTAATACAATTCAACTATTAATATATAGGTCTTATCTATTTATAATATGTATCACTGTCTCTTTTTCAGTAACCTGAATGTCTTCTTTTGAATCTACAGATGAATCAAGACCATTACCCTCTCGATTCGAAATTCAAAAATATTATCTTTTTTATTTGAATCGTTAGCAATAAACACCGGCCAGAAATATAAGTCTGAGCCTATTCAGTCTCGTTGTGAGGCTATTTATAAATGAATCAAACGGTAATTAATATAGTTCAAAATGAAAAATACTATTGTTGATTGATCTTTGATGGAATGTTTGCAGGCACGAACACTAACCACTCACACTATAATATTTATTATTCCGATAATTTGGCAAAAAGCCACGATATCACACGTAACTTAACATTACATATTAAAACAAAATTATCTATAAATAGTGTACAACGATATTGTTACTTCTTTGCAATTTATTTTATTTAAGTTATGTAATAGGATTTTGATAGAATACTTTACAATAAAAAAATAAGGTTAATGTGCTACCAGTGATATAAAAAAACACAGATTAATTTAACTTTAGATTTAATATAACGCTCGACACGATAATAGATTAGGTAACACTTTCATTAAAAATTCAATAGAAAAAGGAATACGAATGATCCTTGAACACCTAGCAATGTCAAGTTAGACAGTAATCAAGGTAAAACCTTGATTTAGTTGTCGTTTTCCGATATTATCTATGCCAGTATCTGTAACTAAACTTTTTTTATACGAACTTATCAGTAACGACAGCGGTCTCCCACGGCGTTGTGTCTTTTTCATATTTTTTGTTTAACTTTTTGCAACACACGTGCAAATTCCGATATACGCTTCTTTCTTGAGGATTTCCGCATATTTATGATACTAATAAAATAATTAATTAAAATGTAAATCTCCGTTTAAGCCTTACCTTATGTTTCTGTAAAATATAAAAACGGACTTGTTACTTAGACTAAGTTCACTAACATTCTAAAGCCTAATATAAGTTAAGGGGCTGCTCACATTTATCTGAAACAATGTATGAAGGTATTATCATAATGTCCAATGAATTATTAATATAGTTAGCCTATTCAATGTACCTAAGTTAGACACGAATAGGGTCCATTAGAATAACATAATAATACATATTCTAATTAATTTCTACAGACTGACAGATCAGTTACAACACTACAGTTAAATTATGACTTTGAAGTCAATGAGTCATGACTCAGCAGGAAAGTCATTGATAGAATTATAATCTTGGGACAATATAGTAATCAACTCACAATAAATCAATGTATTTAGGTACGATTTAATGCATATTGTTCAGTCAGGACTATTGATGACGACATTTTTAACTCATGAATGAATGGAAAATATGTTTTGAGGTTAATTAAAATGTTTGTTTAACTGAAAAAGAATTCATTTGATTATAAAAAATCTAAAGGAATAGATCAATTTTAAAGATTGGTCCACTTCAAACATCGCACGATATTATAACCAAATTCTACTCTCCAAATATATTGTCATAAAAAATATCTTCTAAACGTTAATGGTTTTAAAAATGGAACTAACGATAAGTACATATAGATAAAAAAAGAAATGATAAGAATAATGACCATTCAAATAAACAAAACTGGACTGATGATTCTAAAACGAAAACAAAAAGTTATTGAAACTTGAGGAATAAGACATTAAAACTGATTTCCGAAAGGCTTTTAAACAGAATTCATAGATTAATAAACGAACTTAAAGTTATCCATAGTTTTGAAGGATTACGGCCTGTGACGATGACGTTGAATCGAGTTTAAAAAATATATTATTGTTACAAATAGACATATTGTCGTTAAGTTAACGATGTTAGCAATTAAAAACAGCTGGGTCATATTGCTGTAAACTTTCCACCATTAATTTTAAAGCGGGATCGTATATCCGATGTTTGAGTTCCGGATCGGTCACAAAGTCCAATAAAAATATGGCTGGCACTTCTCCAGGACCGTTCGGTCGTGTACCTTCCATGTACTGATTAGTTATATTATCATTCAGAAAATTTCCTTTACACATAACTGTGTTATTTCTTACACTTGATTATGCAAAATTCAATCCGAAGATTATCTTACTTATATTCATCTTTTACTCATAACTTCGATTTTGAACGTTTTCTAACTGTTTTGCGTTATCTTCTGCGCTTGATAAATAACTATATTAACATGTAAAATATGTATATTCGGTTCATGATTGTTTATTTTTGCGACTTTTACTTTCAAATGGTTAATTATAGTCACCCACCGTAAGATGAATAGACATTTATATCTTGAACAAACTTAGCCTTATAAAGGCGATTTTGTCTCCCAATTTGGCATATTTTCAACTAGCTCAATGATCTCCTTTCCAATCAAACAAGAGAATGATTTATTAGGCTAACCATTGACTATTAGTACATTAGGAATGAAAAGTAATATGATTTTGAACGTTGAGTGACCGTTATTCGAAATTTAAAAACAGCTTCCTTCAATAGCAATATGACTACCGTCAGGCTGCAAAATATTTCATCATCAGATTCATAATATTACGGTATCAAGAATCACGACGGTTACAAATTATGACAATAGTTACAGCAATGTAATCTTATTATTATTATAATAGATTAAAGATAAGAAAAAAACGGACGCTATACACTTCAGTTGTTTTGCTCAATGCCGAGGGAATTACATGACGATAAGGGAAATAAGCGACTTGAGTGGAATTTCCAATGGAGTTTTTATATTGTTGCCAAACTAAGGTATGGCGTGTGATTCCGAAGATGGGTATATTCCTATTGATGATAATTGCACAACAGATAATAGCACCGCAATATTTTTTATATCCAACCTTTCATTCCCTAACTCGCGCGAGTTAAGTATATCCCGTATATAAGGATATGAGATATATATATATAAAAGGATCACCCGTTGCTGCTTAAAATACATAGATAAACATACAGATAAAGATAACATATATACATAGTTATGTTTTAGTGGAAAATCCTTTTAATTTGGAATGAAAATATATTTCAATTTCACACAACCTGCTCCACTGACATTGGTGAGCGATGCGGTTTGAATGATCGTGCAAAACTACTTCAGCGTGCAACAATAAGTAATAAAATTATCTCCGCGAAGACAATTATAAAATACAGTATACTACAGTACCTACTTCCTACAGTTTAATTACTCAGGGTCGAGCTCACCACAAAATCGTAATTATTGATCAATGGAACGTTAATAATATCTGCGGTGTACTCAAGGTTCGTTAAAGGTATTAAAGTATCGGTACGTATTACAATATCTAATAAGTAGATATTAGATACATATCGAGTATATTAATATAAGTTTATTCATTGATTTATATTCCACTTATATTATCGTACAGAGAAAAGTTTCGATAATTGATAGTGTTAGTAACAGAACATTCTATACCCAATGAATCATTAAAATAGTAAATTATTCAGATTTCCACTTAAAGTATAGTTACATAAGTCTTTTTTAACCGGCATGGAAAACTGAATTCTTATTACGAAGATTTTTCTTGATTAAATGCAGATCTTTTAAAGAAGAAAAAAGACGTAAGATCCACGATTCAACAAGTTAATTTAATAAACACTTAAATCAAGTATTAAACAATACTATATTAATAAAAATAATGGTTTCAAAAATAAAATAGATATAGTGACGAGAAACGTAAATATGAATAAATTAATGTTAAATTTGTTCTTGATAACGTTGCTATGGACATGATTCACATGTTTTTAAATTTTGGTTAGTCACAAACCAGTTTCATAATCCACGATGCCACATTTGTCAAAACATAAATAGGATCATTATCATACTAGACTGTCTATAAAATAACATTCACATATAAACAGCCTATAATTAATTAAATTCTAACCATTATTTTATATTTAAGTCAATAAAAGACATTTGATTAATTTGTAACTTAATATTCATTAGTTTAATATAGGTTTTATATATATTTTTATTTTCTACATAATAAAACGCTAGGTAACTGTTAAAGATAACACACAGATACAACAGTAGCCTCACTAGTTTTAGGAACGAATTTTAAATATAAACAGTACTAAATCGAAACGCTTCACTAATTCGATGCACAGAACAATTTTAGAAGATACTTCAATAATTATTACTATATTTTATTATTACTATTCATCATCATCATCATCACAACCAATCAATATCACCCATAGTCTACCACGCTGGCCAAGTGCGGATTGGTAGACTTCACACACCTTTGAGAACATTACGGTGAGCTCTCAGGATGCAGGTTTCCTCACGATAATGTCATTTACCGAAGCAAGTGATAATTAACTTGTACACGCACATAACTTAAGGTTATGTAAAATTAAAGGCGTGTGCAGAGTTCAAATTGTTATTACTATTATTATTATTTATTAATTACTTGTTTTAATATTAAATTTTATTCAATGAACGCTTTGTGAAACTGGCTGTTAATGAAGCATTGGGATAGAAAAAGGTGTTAAAATTTAAATTTTCTTTCTAAAACTGACTGTTAGCTAACAACTAAGCACACGGGTTCCTTACATAATGGGGGAGAAAATTGTGAAAAAAATCCAGATAAATAAAAGTTGTTATAAATGTATGTTCTTTCACAAAGACATAAGTTATAAAATTCGCTTCCAAAAACCACTTAACGAAACAACTGGATCTACTTCTAGCTCTCCTTGAGCAGTCGCTCGTTTGTATAGTCCGTAAATACCATTGAATTATTAAAAATCACACAACAATAAACCAATTTAAATTATAGATACTTCAATGGCCTCTATTTATACTCGGAATTACCCTTCAATCATTTCCCTTCCGAAATGAATTGGTTCATTTCAATAAATTTTAGCGGCCATTTTGTGACGTTGGCAGTATTGATTGGAATTTTTATTCGTGTTTTAAATTATGTTGATAAATG
The DNA here is from genome assembly GCA_018251375.1 of Calpodes ethlius. Taxonomy (NCBI): domain Eukaryota; kingdom Metazoa; phylum Arthropoda; class Insecta; order Lepidoptera; family Hesperiidae; genus Calpodes; species Calpodes ethlius. The sequence goes on from DWPA01000242.1 coordinate 20,617, forward strand.
GAAATCGAATTACATTCTTATGACATGTAATAATTATGTTATTTTACGTAAATGGTTTGATTTGACTCTTGTTTTTCGAGTTAATAAAACATGCATGTATTTTATTTTCGTCTCCTAAGGAAAAAAATAATTCAAAGAAAGAGATTTGCAAAGTAGCAGTCAATAATACAAGCCGGATAAAAAAAATATAATAACACGGAAACCTCCAGTTGGTTAAACCCATAACACGATAAGCGCTTAGTTTTTTGTAATTTGTTATCATACAAATATTGTGCCTATATTTAGATCGTATGGTACGAGGAAAATCTTTTTGTAACCATCCTGTACATTATAATACAGGAGGTCCAGACTCCTTTGTTCACGATTCAAATTCAAATAAGTTACACAAATATTCTGTCACAATATTGTATCTTTTCAATCTTATTAGATGTAATTGAACATTTTGGCAGACCATCTTGATAAGTTATATAAATTTGAATAAAGAACTGAATGTTTTGAAAAAGGTGGTACATAATTTATATGTTCCGTCCCGCCATTATATTATGGTTATGCGAATATTTGACATTGATTTTTTTTCCACAAGATTTAATTTAAAAGAGAGTAAGCGTGGATAAAGGTAAAAATATACCTTTCTTTTTTAAATTAAATTCGAAAAGTATCTACTAAAACATACAAGACTTTTTTATTTTCATACCAACGTCTGAAATGTATGCGTATGTCAAATGTCAGGGAAATTAAAATTTTAAATGGACACAATTGCATGCATCTTCACACGCACGCGGGTACTTCGTGACAATTTATTCACATGCGGTGAATTTTAAAAATCTAACATATAAAGGTGGGTACAGTTTTCTTTTTTAGACATCCATCACTGGCTTTTTAACCGGAAATTATCCGTGTTAAAACATTAGTTTTTTGCACAAAACAAACCAGGAACACGACTAAAAACCGTTATGCACCAACGGTCATTAATGACACAACTTTAAGTTAGTTCTTCAATCAATTGATTGCATGAAAGGAAATCTGTTTTGTAATGTTGCTTTTTATTTCACACCTAGGTATCTACAAAATCCAATGAATTAAGAACCGGATGAAGTCTATTTATAAGTTCATAAATAAAATATATTTGTATTTATTCGTCTTTACTTGTGAAACAAGTTTGTTTAATATTCAAATGTAGAACTAACGATAAGTTTTTTATCATCCTTAAAGGTTTTGTACCTTGAACGTGGCCAGATTGTAATATATTGATCAAATCTTTGACAGTTGTATTAGATATCCGTACTATTAGCAAGACCTTTAATGTAGTGTAACTACCTATAAATATCATAATTTTAAAGCCATTCTCTTCTAATTATAATCAAGTTTTTAAAACATTTTTGTAATTACCACTAGGCCGCTGGCCAGACAGACAACCAAAATTACATTCGTTCTACATTTAAATTTGAAACAAAATGGCGCACCTACTAGTGAGCAACACAAAAAGTCTCCCAAAGCGTTTTAAAACTCATTTAGATAATAACATTTAGAAATGCTTTTAAAATACCACTTTGATTCATCGATAGTAACGTATATTGCTCAATGACGACCACAGTACATTTAAAGTCCACTCGTAAATCCCTAAGCTATGTTTTGAATGGAAAAAATAAAATTACTTAACAATTTTTATCATGTGACTCAAAATGTATAAAATTTTCTAAATGAAGAAAACCACAGATAAAACAGTAATATACAACATAAATTAAAAGTAAATCAATGAATTTAGATATGAGAATCTAAATCTGCTGACATGACTTGGATTGACCTTTTTGAGACACTTATATATAATTGCAGTAATTATAATTCGTTTTTTAGTTACGTGGTCAAATACTGTGGTATGTGAGTAGCCCGTTGCAAATCTGAATACATATATGGACGAAGGTGTAAATAAATAAAAAACTCAAAACTTTATCTTTCATTGTTTTACTTATTAATCTTAAATCCAAGTTCACAACTGTTATCGGTAACGGTTTGTTTGTAAAATAAATTTATAGGCCGATAAGAATATCCACATGTCGACGTATTTTGTAAAGTGTATATAGAATGAATGAAATTGTAAACACTTATTATGTTATTAAAGCTTTACAAACGATACGATACGATATAAGATACGATATATGATAAAAGTAGCTTGAATTTTATTATTCAAATAAACATTTTATGGGATATTTGTTAAAGTAAAACCACTTTTCTGTTTCAAATAAGATACTATAAAGTTTTTTTTACACGAAGCCTATAGACTTTAACCTTGACATAAACCTTCGTCTTAAATCCGAAGGGCGACATAATTATGATAAGTCATTACTACATAATAACGCGGATTTTGAAATATGACTAATAGTCATCGATTATCTCATACAAAATGTAATTAATACTCGATACTACAGATCACGAATACTAGGTACTGAATATCGCTTATAGCTCTTGACACAGATAATGTAATTATATTACAAAACGAAGTCTGTGTAATGTATCTGTCTAAGAATTGAAAAAACAGAACAGAGACAGAATAGAATAGAAACATTTCATAGAACAGACCAGAAATACCTTCGGCTAATAGGCATTATAAGTGAAATTGCAAAGCGCGGGCGAAGCTGTACGCTTCTTGAGAACACTGTTCAGAATTTTTATCTGTACATCTCCTAATTATAATATTTTTTTTTTAGAACTAGGCCAAGAAATTTAAACGCCAATCGATAAATGACAATTCGAATATTTAAAAGATTTTTTATGAAATGAGCATCTAATTGTGACCACTAGCTACAATAATAATTAACTTTTAATCACTCCAGCGAGATATTTAGAAGTGACGAGCCAAAACGCCTCTGTCAGTTCAGAAATATCTGTTCACACGTGCCGTATCTAATACAATATGTTGGTTTAATCGTATTCACCACGTATTAATCCTTTATATGTGATACGACTTCTGTAGTTATTTATTGTCTGTACTCTTTGAATTGCTGTTTAATCTGTCGACCCAATTTTGGCGCGACCTTTATACCAATGTTGCCAAACGCGAGGTGGAATATTTTTAAAATTGGTGTGGTGTGTATCAATCGATTATAAATTGAACCAATATTCAATAAAGAACATTAGCTAAATAGGCAATTCATATATCAATATTTATTAAACAAAACGATTTTTAATAGCGGTACCGTTTAGATTATAACAGATAATAGTAAACACAAAACATTTGGCCATAAAACTGAATGGGGTTTCGGATATCGATGAATTATGAGTAATTTCTGTGAAATTTAACCTTAATCGTACTTCTATTTTGAATATAAATATAATAGTATTCATTTCTAACACAAAGCACACAGGAAACCTATCCCAGAAGGATTTAAATAATAATATTTATTAAAAAAAAATCATTACTCCAAATCTTTTAATATTAACGTCAATGCCTGTATCATTGAATTGGTTATACATAGCCGTTGTTAATCATTTGAACCTTTTACGACTATATCTCACGTCTCGCGATAATCAATATTAAATAAGTTGTAATTGATATAAATAAACCAAACCAAACCGGTTCCAAATCACATTTAACACCAATGCCCTTTAAAAATGTTATACTTTAAATATATCTACCGATTATTTTTCGGTTTTAACGTTCATTCAAGGTTTTGTCTGGAATTGTTATTTACTTAAACATCCTAAATAAATATGTCTGGCTTTAACGATTTAAGCGCTTGTATAATAATATTAATTGTATAATTTGAATACTTCAGCAACCTAGGTTTCTTTTCTTTGGAAGACCTAGAACGAAGTCCAGTACTATAGTGCTGATGTCGGAAAGGCTACCGGCCTTATCAAAGATCGACTAATCTAATATTATGTAACCGGAACCAACAGTTTAACGGCCTCAAATAATATTTTAGTCATAAAAAGTGCCACTAGCGGTCAGTCCTCCAACTCTTGGCCAAGCCAGATGTTGCTGAACTCATTCGATCGCATGATATCCTTTTGCAGTCGAAGAACGTGCGATACTTAGTTATTTGTTAAGGAAAAAGTCACTGAACTAACATTTCGTGATTTTTTCAGTAGTCACGATTAATTGAAACGTCTACAATCCGGTAATAACTAGTTAATCTCTAGCGATATTATTTTGAGTCTAACATCATCTCTGTACGTAAAAAATGTAGCTGAAATTCCGTCGTGTTGTTACGACAGGGCTGTCACATATTATATTAAACACAATAATAATTTAAGATATTTTCTATTCTTAATTTTTTGATCTGAGATTACGTCTAATCCCAAAAGCTCTGCACGATTCACTTGTTTCATCACAAAAGATAAATCAATCTTTATCATTTATCAACTCTTGTGTTAGCAATAGGTATTATTTTGAATTAAACAATTAGATCGTTATTTAAGATATTCATTTTACTCCTTGTTGTATTGTACTTTTCTTAGCATTCTAGATGCTTGGAAGAGATCGCTTTTTAACGATTACACCGCTATTTTATTACTCGCTCGTTATTATTTAAGTGGGTATTTATTTTTGTGTTGTTAAATAAAGTAAATTGAATTATATTATTTATAATTGTCGTTTGAAAGCATGATGGAAATAATTCAATATTACTTCAGAAGATAATATTTCACAAGTTATTTTTGAATAGTTTCTTTATTTTTGTTAAATTTAAATTGATTCACAAAGTTAAAATGACTAAGTAAATATCTTCTGTAAACATCTAAATTATCAAAAGTGTAATAAAGTTTGTCAAAATATATATTAAAGAGTCTTGAAAGTATTAACTATGAAGTGTATCATTGTTTACTAACTCTATGACGTATTTTTCTCCGTTACAGAATAATGAAGTCACACTTAATTTATGACCTCATTATATCCAAATATTTAGCGTTTTAATAATGTACGTGTTTCTTTTCATTATACCCAGTATTATGTAGGGACAGTCTTGCGTCATCCATTCAAGCACGAGTAATTTATGCGTGGTTTCCACTAACACTTATGTTAAAACGCAAAGTGTCGCCTGCCGTGTCATTTCTATTAGATGGCAGCCTATCGTTATGAAATAACAATATCGCAATAATTATGTATTATGTTATAACATAAAATAATAATTATTTCAACATCGACGTTTGAGCACATAAACAAGTCACTGGTACTATTCATTGCTAAACATTGTTACAAATGTCATTGGATAATGGTCAGCAATACCGAGGTATCACAGATGTTTTGCCAGGTAAGAAAGAAGAAAGAAAATAGAAAAAAAGAAATGCTTCTCTCTCTCTCTCTCTCTCAGCTGGAACATGGGAAATCCTTTGGCGGGTATTTTAAGCAATAATATATTATTATATAACAATAAATTCGAAATATAAATCTTAAGTTATGGAATGTCTGGTTACTGCACCTAAAACGGTCCTTATTCGTTAATTAGTCAAGTATTTTACATCTGCACACTTACTATAAACTTCATCGTTATGAAACAAAAATAAAGGAATAGATATAATGACCAATTATTCCATACCCCTTGTTAAACCGTTGAATTTGACATCCCTAAACCAGTTTTATCCAGTTAACATAGGAACAAGAGTACATTTCGGACCCACGCCTATTGATTCACAATTGACGTGGATGGATGTGACTGTCAGGGGTTCGAAAGAGTCAGGATACATTAGTCATGTTCATTGCTTACACTGTAGATCCATTCATTAAATGTTTCCCGTTCATATTCAAATCATATGTCGTAACTAGTCTAGACTTTGTCCAGGCCATACTATGGACTCGACACGAGGAACGATAATTTATAGATGGCTAAGTGTACATAGACTACATAGGCTTACTTGAAGAGTGACTCATGTTTAGAATCATAATGACTCAAAAAAATAATTTTCCGTCGTAATATTCTTGTACTAAAAAGTTGAGGAGTTCAGAGACTTTTACAGCTATGTAACATCATATACAGTAACGAAAGATCGCCAATGCACAAGATCAGTAACAGTAAAATGAAGCTTCACAGATCAATAAACAGGATTTGAATAACAAGGAAGAAATTATTATAAGTTTTCTCTCTGCTTTCTCAATAACATAAATTTTGTGTCATTATTTTGAATGTTCATTCGATTATGACAGACATTCACTGCAACTCGGACAACTTGTAATCTATGCTAATATTATAAATGCGAAACTATGTTTATTTGTCCTTCTTTCCCGACTCAATAGCATCGGTATGGTATGATTTTTTTTTAATAGATATAGTATAAAAAAAGAGATGGCCACGAGCTACTATTTACCTACCTCATATCTGTGGAAAGATCTGTTACGATATATAATTCAAATTAAAGGAGTATTTAACAACAAAACGTTGCCTAGCAACCAGTGATAGAAAGGAATCGACAACCCTTTATTGCTGTTCTTTTTACGATGCGGACGAAGCCGTGGGTAACATTTAATAGAATAATAAGTTTAGTATAAAATATCAGCATGCCTAATTAATGCAATGCTCACCAACTTTCTAATAAGATCGAATCGATACATCTATGATCTATCGATCTATAAGGCATGCATTAGAAAGATGCAACGCCGGTATTGGTACATGCGAACGACCAAGTTATAAATAGTATCGAATTGCTATTTCTGTCAGTTCGATTCTGGGGCCGTTTAAGCAATGAACAGGGCGTCTTAGAAATTTTTGATGCGATTGCAATCGATATTTTGAAGATTCTCTACACTTACACTTTGATCAGCAAGATTTAGTAATCTATATTAATATTATAAATGCGAAATGTTTGTTTGACTTTTGGTTTCGAATTAGTTGGAAGGATAACGAGTACTATAGGCTACTTTTTATTGGGAATAAACATGTCATTTCTGTGGGAAGATCCATTACGATGTATATTTAAGCCAAATTCAAGCGTTCCAACAACAAACCGTTACCTAGCAACCAGGGACAGAAAGAAGTTGACAACCTTTTTATTGCTGTTCTTTTCTCACGCGTGTGCAAAGCCGCGGTCAACATCTAGTATTTAAACAAAATGGGTAAACCGCACACGTCACCTGTAAGCGTTCGTTGTTTAAAAAGTAGCGGACCACATTATAGCCGTGTTAATAATAAAACCCGCATATAGAAAGTTCCGGATTCTATTTTCGGTCGTCGCAATAATATATTGACTGATATTCTTCTAATTGTAGTTATTTGTGATAACTTTTCCTACTTTATTAATTATAAGTCAAACAACTCAAGCAGCTCGTTAATAATATTCAATGTAATATATACAAAGATAATAGATATGACACAAACAAGCTAACATTTAATGTAAGTGCGTTGACCTCGGCGAAAGCGAGCCGGGCAAATCATTACCAGAGATTAATACGAGTATCTATAGAATGTAACATTGCGATACTCTTTACTCCTTGATTGAGAGATCTTGGGACTTTCAACCACGCGTACGAGACCAAGTAGATATTCGCCAGTCCAAAATAAACAAAGATATATTATTACGGGAATCTGAATTTGGATAATCCTCATATCATACGGTTTAACGATTGAAATCTAACGATATAAAACGCGGATGCGGTCAAAGATTAGTAACATAGTAAAAAGACATGTAAAAATTGATGTATTTTTAAAATTTGCCTATCAAACAAGTTTTAAGGGTATATGAAGGATCGTACCAAATCCTACTTCGACTAAAACAATTCCAATACATTATTTTAAATCTAACATTATAATTTCATATTGTAATATAACATAATACATTAAGTACCTACTCATTTACGTCCAAAAACGGTCATTCGATTCGTCAAACCATCAGACAATGATTTCCTTAAATAAACAAAGTAACCATCTCATACTTTGAAAATTAGTCACAGTGTAATCAACACGTACGGATTGAATGTATTGTGTAACTACAGATTATACATTATGTTATTAAGTTATCTCTTAAGCGGAAGAGTATGCAGTTTACATCACTGAATAATGCGTTATAATTACAAACATATAAAGTTAAATTTAAATTGAAGTATCAACCCTATTACCTTTTCTTTAGACACAAATTGGTTTGAAAACATCTGTCTTGTAGGAATACGCATATTAAAAATAACGCCACATGATTTGTGGGTTTATTTATCGAGGTATTTTTGCATACATATCCTTATTTAGTTATTATTCTTGAATGTTGTAATAAAAAAAGACTCATTGGCTTAGTCAGAAGTGAACAAGATCGAAAATAAATATTTGTTTCTATCAGTAATCCTGTCAAAGACGTGGGTCGAACCCGGAACGGCTCGGCAGGGTCACACCAACTAAGCCGTCGTGATTACCATCTTGTGACAGATATGTAATTATTAACAATCATTGACGTTGAAGTGAAGATGGAAAATGATTAATTACTAATACCCTATAGTATATATTACTAAGTGAAGGGAAAATATTTTAACCTGTTTGAACAATAATACAGACATGTAGGCGACG
>DWPA01000243.1:0-29066 GCA_018251375.1 Calpodes ethlius
GTTATCAAGGGAACAGTGTTCTGTTGCACCTACGTTTGTCGTGGGGTAAGCATGGAACAATGTGCACGCGCACCTTTCCTTACTCAGATGTAAAGTCTAACACAAAAGAGGCAGCGGGTCCGACCATTCACCGAGGATTATTTATGACACGCTTGCCGTGCGCAGTTCCAGTAATAACTCAATTCAAATTTTTATGTTAGGACCTCATTCTATTCAGCCAACACAGATTTTATGACGGTATTCCAATCTTGTTTTTACGTAACGCTATTAGGTATTTCATGAATGTTTTGTACTTGAGTTCAAAAGCTTAACCTTATGGTAATGTGATACTAACTTTGGGAATGAGGAATTCTTGAGACATCTTGAATACTGAAGAACTCTCTAATCGTCATGTCTGGATAGTTACAAAACACTTTCCATAAAAAGTTGCGATAACACCTCCTATCTCTAACTATCAGCACATAAAACGGATGGTACCTAAAAGTTTTCCAATAACGCGCAGCTCATCGGTTGTACTAGCGTCGTGCCATAAAGAATTCAGATGAACGATAGTGGATGACCATAAACTATGTTGTCGTCCGATACCGCCTCGCACAGCCTTATCAGCTCACTTTATGCTCCAACAAGCCATGAACACAATAAGCCGCGAATATGATAAGTTTTGCGAGCACGAACTAAGTGGCTCTTTCGTAGCTTTGCTTGTTTTTATTGGCTATTTATATAAGAGTATTTTCGCTCTGAATGCCGCAATGTTGGATGGAATTGACGGGTATAATAAAGTTTAAAATATGGCGTCTAATGGTTTATTGTTTTAATTGCAATTACATTATAATTATGCTTTTACATTTCCGAAAAGTCAAAGAATAACTTTTAAAGTTAAAAGTGAACACTCGAAAGATAGTTTTGGTTCAACAGTTCTGACTTTCGTGTAACCAATAAGAAGAAAATTGTTTTAACGATCAGAACTTTACACACAACGTGTTTACGCGCACTCTCAAAGTTCATAACACTTAGACCTGCATATATGTATAAATATACAAGACGTAAAAACATGACAAAAGGAAAACTGCGATTAATGCAAATGTTTTTTATGTTCGCATTCGTGTGAATGCTATTATCAATAAGATTAAATTTGTGTCCCAACGTGTCAGAACACTCGTTTTAGGCGTCGACTTTATTGCTTGGGTTCTATAGAATGTCCATAAATGTCATCTGAAATAAATTACCAGGCAGCGCGAGCGATCGAACCGCAAGATACAGGAAAGCGGTTGGAACTTTACCCAATACCTGGCCACGAAGATACCAGATATTACAATTCACTGGTAAATCCTGCTGCCGTGCCCAGCATCGTCGCATTTTAATAAAGTGATACATTCAATTAATAATAATAGTTTATTTTTATTCGTATGGGAATCAAAAACGTGTATGTAGTTGTGTTGATGTTAAGAGAGCACGTGAATTAGATTTAAATTTAACTATTGTTAAGATTAATGTAGACAAAGCATCTATTCGTTATACCAGTAGTCTCACTTATATTATAGAATAAAATATATACCACACAAATGTAAAGTAAAAAAAAACAATATAATCGTAAAAAACTAAATAGGTGTCAGCCCTAAATAACAAAGCTGACCAGTTTTTACATCGAAAATATCTTTATTACATTTTGGACAAGGAAATTGGTCATTGAACGGTGAGACTAGTTATATTGGAGCTTTTTCGTTAGGACGAAAAATTCGTTTAGTCCTTTGTTCAAGTATTCTAATTCTAATTTCTAAGCAAGAACAAAACCCAGATGGTTGTAACTGACAATGATGGATTGCTCTCTTCATCTCAACACAATACACGGCAAGGGGACAAAACCTATTCTAAGGAACCATTACCTGCGCGCGCGCATTGTTTCTTAAGCTTTAATGTCTCTAGCTTTACGATTAGCATTACTCAAATTATGTGTTATTAATTTCTTACTTAACTGTCTTTTATTACTTTCATAAATTTATATTCATTTGGACAAGTCATTTTGAATTATATTAATAAGTAAGTTTTCTGCTTTCCTTTGGTTGGTTCCTGCTTTGGTAATTTATTACCAAGTGAATGGTCAAATGTTATTTTTCGCCTACTTACAAATGAAATACCTAACATATTATCAGTGCCGTTACAAATTTGCCCAGACGACTTAATCATAGATTATTTGTATCTGATACGTAACATGTTAAAATACAATTACTAAAAATATTATTATTTTGTGACTTCACGAGGTAGGTTTAAGAACTTTCTTAAAAGACCAAATTTTTTTTATTTAGTAACAACAGCAGACAGACACATCTCCCAAAGATGACCATTATGTAAATAAAATTTCACAACTGATATGGTACACGCACCTTACCTGGCTGAGTCATGGTGGGACATGGGACGCTTTCGGGTAAACGGGTGTGTCGCCAAACATAATAAAAAGATTAAATCAAATCCAGAGATAAGACACCTCATGTGGTTAAGCTTTAGAATTTTGAAATTGCTGTCAAATAGGATTAATTTTGTATTTCGTTTCTTTTGCGCCGAAGTTTGGAGTGACGGGTTTTATACCTACGCCTACTTAGCAAGGCTTAGGTGAATTAAAACAGCTTCAAATAAAATTCATTTTTAAGCCTTACTTAGTGTTTAAATCGAGATAAGATAACAATAAAATCGTTTTAGTTTGTCTTCTAGAAGATTCGCTAAATTTATACTAAGTTTAAAATATATAAGACAATATTTTGGACTGAGGTTCTCAAATTGTAACGAATGTTTGGATAAAAATTAGAAAAAGATCACTAGAGAATAGGTTTAAATCAGTTTTTAATGGATTAAGGTATTGATTATAAGCGGAAATTGAATGATTAATACTAGTGAACAATGTGATTCATTAACAATAACAATTATAAATCTTTAAGTCACCTTTTAGAGATTTCATCAACGTCGTACGTCGCATCGTATCCGTTACACGAATTTAAACGAACACAGTGATGTTTTAGTTTCGTTTTTTCGCAAAGGAATGATAAACTATTTGGGAATCAAAACTAATCGTTGCAAATTGAAGAGAGAATTATGATTTAGGGGGTAGTTTATCATCAAGTAGGAGTCTTTAAATTCATGGAAGGAAAGTTGGAAGGATAGATTTTTCCCTAACGCACCGCTTATCTGCCTCGCACATATTTAGTGGAACATCAGCCTATTAGATGATACTAACTACAAAAATCTGAGTATTACATTTTATTATTTATTGGTTATTGATTAACCTTTTTATATATATTAATTTATCAATATTTCGGCCAAATTACATGGATCGGTGTCCCATCTTGCCAAATTCACGCTAAGTCATTCAATAAGATATGCACATTATCTCAATGTAGGTAACAATCAATAAAATGTGCACAAAATAATTATTATACATAGATATTACTCCGACCTTGTGCAATGCCACAATCAAAATACATATAATAAAGATAAGTAACAGATAGAAAGATAAGGGAAGATAGACGGTGATAAATATTGAGTTTTAGTAGAACAGTAATAAGTAATATATGTGTTTAATTCCACTTTCATAATAAATGTTCTTCTAGACCTCGGTCCTGTAAGCAGTAATCAATGCCTACTTTTCTAATATATATTTTTATAACATCTCAAAGTTTAAGTCCAATAAATGTATTGTGACTAGAGAATCCAATCTCGAGCCGGATCGTAAGTTCGGGATCTCTCGGGACTAGAAATTACGATCTTGTAAGATTTCTGCAAGGATCTTTTCTCCCGAAATAACCCATTCGAATAACTAGTTCTACCGCTGATTTTGAAAATAGTTCTTTAACGATCAACGACTATTGATGGTCTTATCCAATTAACAGAATCTTATTCATTTGTTTCCTATGTATCCAGCATCTTTCTGTATGAATGAGTCTAGGTTATCTATCTAGGATTGTAGATATTCCCTGATTGAGATTTATTGCAGACAAGGCCTATATTTCGACATAATTTTATGAATTTAAGCCGCGGCTAAACTCTTCTGATGTAATTGAGGGAGAATAGAAGGTACAGTAAAATTATTAAGGTCTAACCGTCAGACCAAACCAATGGATTTTTTAACGATTAATAGGTAAATGCAATCCTCTTTTTCAAGGACCTCTGCCATTAGCAAAAATTTTGAAAAAAAAAATGTAACAAACTAAATTCCCTTGATTCAAACGTTTATAGTTTCAACCTAACAGGGTTTTTTAACACTGACAGAGACTTAACATTTTCTAATATTTATATTCTTTACATGTATAAATATAGTGACATTACACAATATCCAGCCTGGGTAATATTGAGAAAATGTAGTATGTATGTTTTATATTTTTGTTGACCAATGATATTTTGTTGCGTGTGGTCAGTGAACCTGGATTTTAGTCGTTATCGTAGGTACCTACCACAGCATAAGATTAAAATCTAACGTAGGTATGTACATTTGATTTATACATCCATTTGTGTCGAATCAATGTAAACTTCGGACAAATTACTACGATTATCGTAATATCACATGTTTGTATTTATGAAGGCAATTAAATGAAATACAAAATGCAATGCGTATAATTCGAATTGTGATGCCATTAACAAGAACTTGGAATAAATAAACATTTGACACACATACACGGAAGAATTATGCATCGGGAAAATTTTCATCACATTAATTACGTATGGTACAATCGAATATGTATGTCCATTATTTGCCTACTGTTTACATTTCTAACTCCAGTTCAATGACCTTACCAGCTGCTTATCAAATCGTATTTATGCCACCTAAATTCTAGATTTAAACCAATATTATCCGCTCGGTTCTTGACATAATTGATAAGGAACTTACCAAGTAATCTCCACACTTCGGCACTGCTCAGGTAAACGTTTAGATGACCGAGACACAGAGGCAGCAACAACAGACCGGCGAGCAGCTTCATCGTCCAAAATTATAAATTATTTACTGTCCCACAAAAGTTTCTGATCTTTTCTACGGTTCACAAACACTTTTGTTTCACATTTTCAACCACTGTCCAACAAACCGACAACGTAGAGTTCTCAACAATATCTTCACACTCAAAACGTACAAATTCACAAGAAAATCCAAAATAACACACTATCTAAAGTCGTTTTGATATATCGTCTACGCTTTTATTCATAAATCGCCGTACCAACGTAATTATTTGTCCGAAATCAACACATAAACAATAATAAACTGATCGTTATTTGACAAAACGTGACTACACTACCCCTCCGTAGCAAAGCTTCCGACAAACTGGTTGGTTTTTGTGAATGTAGGGACATTTTGCCTTTGGATTGAGACTCTGTTGCCGTTGCCGGTTGCCTGTCGGTCGGACTCGGAACTCCAATTGTATGTACGCACAGGACTAACCACTACAAAGGCAAGTAAGGTTTACAAGTGTGTGAGTGCCACAACATGCGTTTAATGCATTCTCTAGAGATTCGTGTATGTGGCGCTAGATGGCATTTTTTACAATTTATTAGAATCAAAGAATAATTTTATATTGACTCGTTGGAATGATAAAATCCGAAATAAAATAGGCCAGTAATTGATAGTTAAGCCTGAAACGCCCCTAACATTGATATTTTTACTGAACTAAAATGGATATTCTAAATAAACAAAGCTTTTTTCCTATTACAAAATATTATTTACTTAGGTTCGAGGTGGTTGAAGGGTAACGCTGTTGCAGTAGGTATAGTGTTCGAAAGTACAAACCCGCTATAACCAAAAAAAGTTTAGACAGGTGGAAAAAAATAATGTTGTATTTAATACGCGTTCTTCATAATTATTACAAACCATAATTATCTCACCGTTGGGCTTGGGGTGTCATCCCACAATGTGAGTGGTATAGATAGGCCATAGTTCATCACGCTGTCAAAATTATACACTTTATTAAATTCCTGTATTTTCGCGTACCGCAGTATATTTATATTATTACACGTATTCATACTATTTGTTATCCATGTCATATATTTTAGTCCGCATTGTCTGTTTAATATATGTTATGTATCTTCATTATTGCAATTGGAATACAATAAATCAATACATGTTTATGTAATAATATAAACGTATATAAATTTATATTTCTAGGCATTCTGCCCAATAAGGATATTTTTGGCATAAAATGCGAGTCAGTAAATATTACAATTCAATTATGAAAACTGAAACGTATCTATAAGGTTGACAGTTATTGTATAAATATTTAAGTGAGTAATATTATGTTAATAATATTAGTATAGGTGTATAGGTGCTATGAAGTAACTGGACCACCCGCGAGCGACTACCGGCTCATTGAAGTTAACAAGCATGTAAACCGCCGTGATCGAATCATAAACCAGTTTGTGCTCAATCAGGTGTCACTTTACACGTACAGGCTTAACACCAACTGTTTGAGGATAACGCCGAATTATTACGGCTTTTTTTAATTCCCCGAAGTTATTTCTGTACTGGAAATAATTCGAAGGCAACAAGCTCATAGAAACTTTTTGATTATCCAGAGTTTCAGATCCAATACCAATTTTAATTTCAATTATATTTCGCTTTGTATATCATTGAAATAAAATATATCGTACACGTAGTTCATGGGTTTAAGTATTAAAATATTTGTATTATATTGTGAATAAATAAATATTTATTAATTCACTGTGCAAAGTACTGAATAAAATACTGTTAAATATGTTTAAAGCGCCATCTACAGTATAAACATTGTATTATTTATTAGATAAGCAATATGCAGTACATTAAAGTATCGAATGTACCTCATAGATGGCGCTGATCGGTCAAAGTGCATGGTGTGAAACCACGTAAATGCCAAAACAACTAAAATAAAGCTTCTTGGCCAAATTCCAAATATACATACAATATTATAGCTATTAAAATGACGTAGATAGATTAGTTGAATTTCAAGTAAAATTGAAATATGTATATGTATCTATCTTATTTAGAAGGAAAAATATTCTAAATAACAGCTTATATTTATTTTCCCAAACGAATACTAATTCGATTTAATTACACTTTGTAGCTCAATATGATGTATCGTTGGGCAACAATAAAGTAGGTAGGTGTACTACGCAACTGTTGGGAACATATAAAATTGCGGTAAAAAATTCTCTGACAGCATTTAATTCAGCATAGGAATGTCCAATTATCTTAAGCGGTCACTCATTTAATACAAGCCGTGCCCGTAATATCTTATCTCTGTCCATAATTTCTACTGATTGAAAAAAATTACAAAGAATCCGTCTATGTATTGTTTCGCCCCTCTCTGTTTTATGTATCACGGCTTCCTGTAAATCGTTATACATGTACCTATTTGACCAGGCTTATATTGCCCCTCTTTCAAGAATTTGCATGTTGTACGTAGCTACTTTTGTCCATTAAAGTTCTTGTTTACTATGCATTTGTCCGCTCTGGACATGAAGCTGATAACGCCCGTGGGCTTACAGCAACTTTTACTTATACCAAGAAAAATTGCAATGGGCTCTATAATAAATATATATATATATATATTGGATGAATTAACTAATCTACTTGATACCCCTCGTTCGAATTCGAAACTCGTAAATTAATATCATAATAATGAACTGTTGATAATCAGACTACAATGAAACACAAAATGTTATTCCAAAATATCATTTTAATACAAAATTTCATATAAAAATTTGTATCTTCAATAAATATGTCTGACAGTTGGCGAATTAAAACTTAATCAATTTTATAAAACCAATAATTATATAAAACGTAAAATAATTATAATCGATTCAAATATTATTAAAATATTACATTATTAGAGAACCAGAGTAAATAGAATACAATATGGACGTGTAAGAGCGAGTAGTAAAAATTAAGTCTATAATATAAAAAGTTACGCGGCACAAAAAGCGGGCTCGAAAATTAAATACACATTATCTTAGGAAAGGCTAGATATGGCACAGGAACTATCGGAGCGTGGCACGAGCGCTCATTTCTCTTTGGGCTTCTTTTCCTTCTTGCGGGGTGGCGGCACCGGCGCCTCGCCGCCGCCGCCTTCCTTCTTCAGCACCTTCTTGACCACCTTCTTCTTGGGGGGATCCGCCGCGGCCTCCGTCACGGAGGACTCGATGCGAGCGGCGGTGGTGGTCTTGGGCTTGGGCTCGACGCCGATCTGCGAGAGCGACACCGCCGGCTCGGAGAGCGGCGACGAGGGGAGAGCGGTTTCGGCGGGCGGCGTGGGCGAGGTGACGGTGGGGGTGCGCAGTTCGCCGGCGATGATGGCGTGCGCGAGCGTGGCCGCGTCCTCCAGCTCGCTGTCGGGGGTGGGCAGTGCGTCGGCGGCGGCGGGGGGCAGCTGCAGTCTCCCCGCCGGCTTGCGACGCTCCTCCGCTACACAACCAAGTTATTCCCGCCTTTATTCTCTCGGTTAGACGACGTTAGTATCGCGATCACATTAGGGAGCAAGCTCGGTTAGGGCCTGGAACAAAGTCGAGGGAAAACAAGGCTACGTGGTTAATTAGAAAACTCAAGCGGGATTAGATCCGTGTCAGTTAGCGCAGATTCGAAGCAAACATTACAAGGACAATATCATTATGCTCGTCAAATTGTTTATTATTGATTTCATTCAATATGTAAGTTCATTCAATATATATTTTATTTACTACAAATTCGCTTTTATAAAGATATGTACGTGAACGTGACGATGAATAATTTCGAACTTAGTCACAAAATACACTAAATTAAAGTGAAGGGTGTTTCGAGAGAAGCATTATATAATGTTCCTTGCAATGTGTGTGAGACGATCATGTAAAGCAAAGAAACAAACCAAACATAGGAACTGTTACAATGGCCGCATTACAATTGTAACAGTCCCTTCGAAGTGCACAATACGGGCGCAGCAATCTTTGCTTCATATAATTAACACGAGGGCCAAGATCGATAACCTCGTACGTAAAACAGAACATTTTCAGCAAAGATAACCGCACAGCTATAACTCATTCAGCCTGCTGGTCGAGTAGATATCTGTTCTTGAGAAGATCCATTCAATATCCCAGAAATAGCTTCGTGAGTCGTCGACGATCACCAGTTCCTATCGCACCCACTTGGACACAACCCAACACCCACCGATTAATTTATTTACAGAGGTTTCAAGGACAGCACGGTTTATTTGGAAGCTTTCTAATATGTGTAAATATTGGGTTCCGTCCAGGTACTATAATGTCATTACCTGGTCTATCAAAGCCGCGTCTCTTGCGCTGCCTCCTCGGTAGCTGGGTGAAACAACAACGAATTTTGAAACGTATGCTCAGAAACATAATATTAAAACCAAGAAAAACACAAAACGGCACAAAAGAAAACATAAGAAGGCATCGTTTTAGGAGAATGGCGTCGAGAACATTAATATGTACACAGGTCGCTATGGCCATTTCGTAAAACAGATGACACTAAACTATAATTTGTATTAGTACAAGACTATGAAAACTGCAAAATGAACTCGGTGAGATCTGAGTGCAAAGCCGTTTGATTAGCCGACGGCGCAGTTTTTCCTTTTACTCACATTTGGCAACAGGAACTACGGGAAGTTCTTCTTTTGAGGGTGTGTTAGCTAAGGGAGGACTGTCTGTTGAAGAAGCACCTTTTACGGGCGTGACTTCGGTTTTAGGCGTGGCGGGCGCGCTAGGGGCTGCGGCGGCGGCGGCCGGTGCTTCTGCTGGTGGTGGCGACTTTGGTACAGGGGCGGCATCCTGCTTAGCTTCTGCCGAGGACGGAACGGGTACCGCAGCCACGGCGACTGGAGCCACTACTGGAGCTTCGACCGCCGGTGTGGGTTCCGTCGGTACGGTAGCGACTACGTTTGTCGGTTCAGTTACTGCAGCTGAAATTGGGGCCGTAGCTACTGGTTCTGCAGCAACAGCTGTCGGTGCAGGTTCTGGAATCTCAGCTGGTGGGGAAATAGGCGCAGGAGCTGGAGCTGCAACAGGCGCTGGAGGTTCAACTGATGCAGAAACTTCGGCAGGCGGAGAAGTAGATTGCTTCGGTGGCGAAGATCGGGGCTGATTCAATGTTTGGGAGATCTTTGCCCAAATGTTGTCGAAGGCGTCAGCTCCCATGTAGTCAATGTTACCCGCCTCCCATCCTTGACGACGTGTTAAGTCATCCAAAGCTTCTCGTTGAGCACCCGCCCCCAGAACCATACGCGCGAAATTTCCGGCAACGCCAGTCTGAAATGATACACATTCCATATTACAAATGTATAGCGTTGATATTGTGACAGATGATAAGATGTTTGCTAGATTAATTGATAAGAATTAGCTTTTGTTATGATAGGGAATGCGTGCAAATTAGATTATTAAGAATTATTGGCATGCACAATATACTAACCTTAATGTAGCACTGTGTACGATTGTATGAATCCCGTAATGTGAAGTAGCGGTATGAGCGAATGCTATTTATTTGGAGGTATGTTATTGCAGCTTAAAATATTGATACGTACCTTTTCAATTTGAACCGTATCTTTTAAGGACGAACTTACTTGGTCTTCTATTTCAATGGATTGTTCATTTTCCTCTTCTTCAAATTGTGGTATTGGATAATCTTCCGGAATTGGACTTTCTGGGGGTGACGGCGTTGGAGTAGGAGGTACTTCGTGAGTACAAATTTTCCGTCCACGCGAATCTATGGTCATTCGATGTCTCAAATAAAATCCATCGTAGGGATGTCGCGGTCTTATGTTCTCAAAAATTTCACAATCCGCTTCACCGTGGCCATTAATTTTAGATTCTAATTCTGTTTTAGCAACATCAGTTTTATGGTGCTGATGAGCTCCCATTTTCTCATGATCAAGATGAACATAATAGACATGTTCTACTCTCTGCTGTTGGATAGGATAGTAAGTTTTCTCGGAATCTTTTTGGAAGCTAAATTCATTATGCTCATTTTGATCGTGTGAAAATGTATGTGTGTAACTGTAAGTCGTTTGATTGTCCTGTTGCGAATGATAATGAGTTTGAGATTGGTCTTTTGTACCTTGCTGATTGTACTGAGATTCGTGAAAACTATCTACGTTATAGTGAGGTGTGTGATCTTTTTGACAGTCGTGTGCATAATTGGATGTATCTTGATAAATGTTTTGCGAATACTGTTGGTTTGGATTGTAATTATGTTCTGTTTTTTGCTCCCAAACATTTCCCCTCGAGTCTATCTGTTCAATTTGAGCCTGCTGTGTATTGTCAGGCCTTCGTGATGTCTGTGCATCAAAGTGGGCGACATCGTGTTGATAATGATGTGGAGATACATAATCCCAAGCATATTTTCTCATTTCTTCGTGATTATCTGTCTTTTGAGATTCTATCTGGCGGGTAGGTGAATCATCGGTAATAGGTGGAATATGGCCCTTGTAAATATCCCAAGGATCGTGAAATTGTGTCATGTCTATTTGCGGCATGATTAATTCCGCATCTGGAATTTGTGCATCGGGATGGTGCCAGGGGAACTCTGATTCTGGATCCAATACAGGCTCATAATGACAGTAGTCCAGTCTTGGTTCGGCATGAATGAACTCTTGGAGAGATGCCGCTGGGAGGGCTTCCTCAATCTCAACCTATTGGTTGAAGTGACAAAACAGCTCAGTGGAAACTCATGCAGTAAAACTTGAACTAAGCTTAACGCACATGGATTTACTAAACTATGGTGCATAAAGCTTTGTCCAAGCCATTATTAGTATTTATATACAAAAATATGCGTCTCTATATAAACATACAACACACAAAAAGAAACTCTATTAAAATCTAAGACTACAACACTAAAATCTAAATGATTAAGTACACCAAAAAGAAAATATTGTAATGAAAGGAATTAATTTAAAAATTAAAAGTAAATTTCATTAATTATTTAATTGCTGTATGTTTATGTAGCTAACGCGGTGAAATTCCACCAAAATACCAACACCATCTAGTCTATCCCAAACCGGAACATTTATTAAACCGTGCACAAAGCGATCGAGAGCCACAAATTTTAAAGTTAGAACCGTTAGTATTTTGGAGAAATGTTTAGTTATTTACGCAAGAGCATCAAAGTCGTCACACACGGTGCAGAAATAGCGGGTACAGTGCACAAAGCTCAAAGTGTAAGCGCTTTAGTCACTCAGGAAAAATCAGGCAACAAAAATATTTTACGGATGAACAACTAGAAAATAATCGAGTACACTCAAAGAGGTCAGGTGGTGACTAGTAATTGTATTTTAAACTTAGTGATTCTCACCTCTGTAACTTTAGGGTCCCGTTGTGTATGCTTGGAAAACATGTTTCAGTGTTCAGTTGCGAGGCTGGAGTGACAATGGATCGGTTTACTGGACGACTGACTGAGTGAAGTGCGTCTCGACATACTTGCGGTTATTGACTACGACACTGCGGTGTATCGATTACAGCTCCTTTGTGGTCGGACATCGAACCTGATACCTTACCTACTGATTGCGTCTTACAAGAGAAAACCGCGAGAAAATTTTAATTATAGATTTGTAATAGATGCTACTATTCATAGATTGACAATGACTAAATAAATAGTTAAAAATAGATCTGTTATTTACATAACGACACGCGTTCATTCACACGTCACGCAAAAAGGGCAACGTTCATGAAAATCTTCCATCAGGTAAGTAACACAGATTTTGATATTCCAGTAAACCGATTTTGTCATCCAAAAACTAAAAGATTGTACCTACCTAGTCATAATAAAAACCATTCTCATTAATTTATGATATAAAATTAGACAACAATATTAGTATTTTCACTCACCATGGAAGTCTCAAGTGCGGAATGAACATGGGCGACAAAGATGTCCCACCAGAGTTGAAGGAAGTCGCGAAGATGTTGGGGCGCCTCAGATATCCGCGTCTCCCAATTAAACTGTTGCAACCATGGCTTAGTCGCTCCAATAAAGTGGATGATTTTTAAATTCTGCCCGTAACTAAAACAACGAAAGCCGATAATAAAGAACTTGTCTCAGAGAAAACGAAAAATTAAGTATAACAAAAATTTTACGCCAAAGAATGGAGATCTGTTGATACATTTCTCCAAGATAATTATCTTAAGTACTCACTGTTTTAGAGCTGGCAAATAAGAATAGAAGGCAGCGGACGTGACGTTGTACAGGAATGGCAAATGCTTGTTAATGTCGCCATGAGCCCAATCAGAAAAGTACGAATTCAATAATCCTTGGTCTCCGCCTGATAACACAAACATAATCCCATTATATAGCGAAGAGCCCCAAATTTTACAAATATTTGACACATTAAATAGTAAGGAAATCCTTTATAATAAACTTAGGTCAAAAAAAAGCTCTCACCATCAAAACTGCCCCGTTCTTGCGCGAACTTGATGAGACTAGCGAATGTCTCCCCGGAGGGCTTGAAGACAAACACTCCAGAGTTGAAGCAGTCGGGCCAGCCGACATCAGGAGCAGCGGACAATTCCTCGCGCTCGAACAATTCATCGCAATTTTGGACGATCTACAGACACATTGATTTTAATAGAATGACCTTGCGTACTATGATGAATCTTCAATGGAACACGCAATACGTGTTTTGTCAATAGATCACAATATTATATAACTTAATCTGCATTGCGTAATAAATGACAATAAGTTCGATCCAATTGTTCAATGCCTAAAACCCTCATATGTTTTGAATCTAAAAATAATTACCCTCGATATCATTCCATTTACCGTTGGATTTCACGTGAATACCTCTTAAATTACTTATCGACTAGGCACTTTTTATCGGAGCGTGGATAAAGCTTCAGTTGACACATTAACCTGTGATAAAAGACGTGGTGTCCGAGTGAATGAGTTCCATCAAAACGTTATCGCGTCGGCTGTTATTGGATCCAATCATTATGTCATATATTGTAGAATTAATATTAATGGCATGGTAATATATTCATTGTTGAATAATAAAACAACGGCAAAAAAACAAATTTTGCACCAAGCACTTTGCCACTTTTGTCAAGGTCAAAAAAATGTTAAGAATGAAAGTGTATTATGAATTTGGAACGGGTCCAAAACCGCCAGGAACAAATATTTGGGCCACGGCTGTCGGTGGCTCGTCATCTCGTGTTACTGTGCTAACGGCCACATCCGCTCACATTGTCTCCCCTCATAACAATCACAAATTCATGTCAAAAGAAAGAATTCGTTTAATGATCGACCATCGGCTAATGAGAAATTAAACTGCAAAAGTCAGGGTTACTTTATTAATAGACCCTTTTTTTTCGCAAGTGTTGTTTTTCATACCGTGTAACTTATAAATTAAATAGTTCTCTCTTTAAATAGTTCTGTACTGTAGTAATATCAGGAAATAAAGTAAATTATCTCAAGTCATATACTATGCGATTGGATAAATGCTATTTAATAATGCTATAATTACTACAACCGACTATTACTAGCCTATATTGAATCATAACAATATTATTTATCACAACTTAAGTTATCTTAATTGGCGTTTTATACAGTACGATGAAAATATTATATTATATTTTGTAATATATTTTAATTTATCTATGTTAATTAATTTAAAGCTAAAATAAAGACGAACGTACATTTTGTAATAGTAACTTATTTTCCTTATCTATAAACCAGTTATATTTTTGGATATAAACTCTCTCCAAGCAGCTTACCAAGGTATCCGCGTCTAGGAAGACACATTTCTCATATTGGGTGAGATTCCAGCAATGGATTTTCGTGAAGGTGATCCCAAGTTCCGGCCTTTGTAACAGAGCGAGGTGAGCAGCGTCTTTGGAATCCAGCACGTCTACAATCACCACTTCAGCAAATACTGCGCGAAGGCGGTCTCTGGAAATATTGTATGGTCATGAATATTTTGATCTGTCTCTATGACTATCGTATTTGTGCCTTAAAATTTCAACCTCATGGAACTTCTTGATCTGGCTATATTAAGGTTAACATTTTCATATCAACTTTGTGTTACCAAGCAAATTACATCAAAATTGTATATCTTACACCATTTTCCAGTGTAAATATCCGACGAAAAAGCAGACAAGGGACTTGTCGGGCAAAAGGAAGTGGGGAAATGATCTCTAAAACACTGCGAGCAAACACGTAAAAAATATTTCTTGGTCGATTTATTAATAAAAGATAGTAGCTAATCTGATAAGTAAAATTAGTCGTTAGATTAGTTGTGCTTGAACTCTGATAAATTCCAGGCAAATCCAAGAGAAAGGACCGTTCGTCGTTCAGAAACACGGAAAGTACGCTTGGGCTAAGACGAATGGAACCCATTATAATTCCAAAAACCAGCAAAACTACTTCTAGCTAGGGAAGAACAAGACAGACTTTTCTAATTTTTATCGCTTATTTTACTTTAAGCGTGCTACACATATTCAGTTCGGTATTTATCGGTACAGTTGGGCGTAAAGTCGAACGAAGCTGGATTTATTCGTGTGTTCGGGAAATATCGCTCGACTTAGTGGAACGTTATTAACACATAATTAGTAAGAACATAGGTTACAATGTCCATAAGGACATTTTTGCCCCTTCTTTCCCTTCTCTTGCCCGCTTTAAACACATGACAGTTTCCTAATGATGACCAGACAAAGACAGAATACATTTACGTGTAGATAGCATAACAAAATAAAGTAATTTATGCCCGCCCGTTATTGAACAACAGAACGCATAGATACATTGATATACAAACAACAAACACACATCCACTTACATATTTAAAATAAGGCAATGGCAATTATCATACAATATCGTCTATTTTGAAATCGTACTGGATATATAGTGACATTACGTTTGTATGAGACTAAACATTTATAAAAAGAATAAACCTCGCTCCAAAGAATCGAAGGAAGATACGAGAGGAATGAGAGGAAGCATATAATTTAGTCGTTGCAGCAATTACTATAACAAGCTGCGCCACACAAAAATAACAACGTAAATAATTTTTTATATTCCGTTTACATTCGATTCTTATTCAGATTATTGTTGGACATTTAAAACGTTCGCAAATTCTCTTTGATTTAGATCTGAATAAAGTCAACAGTGAGGTCATACTATATGATTGCTTCAATCGTTTTAGCCATTTCATCTGTCACAGATATTTCTTACGCACAACTACGAACGTTCTATAAACTAATAAAAATACTAACGCTATCAACAAGTTTGTTCAGCCACGCTGACGGAAAAAATTAAATTTTACAACCGTCCGCTTGACGATACGCTTTAGATTGAAATTCGGTGACGTCAAATGATCGATATAAATTCAGGGATGTGTTTGAATACTGCGATTACGATTTGCGGATGTAAGAGAATGTGCGCCGTTACGAAGACCTGGTACTGTCGTCATGTTCATTTTAATCCGTCATTACATGTAGGTTTTAGTTGGTTTATTTCTAGAACTGACTTGTCTTACCATTTGAAAATCTCATAAGACAGAATTAATGCTTGGGATTATCAGTATGAGTATGATAAATGATTTTGTGGAAGAACTAGGAAAGTCTGCCTCACACGTCTCAGTGGTAAAGCAGCTTTAAATTTTGATATGATAGTTCTTATTGTCAGTATAATAAGTACTTACTATTAGGAGCATCATCGCTACTTCGAAAACCTTAGTAACAACTCTTTTAGTAAACCATGTTTCAGTTACCTCATGGCCTCAGTGACGGACGGTGTGATGAGTACCACGGCGGGGTTCGCGGAGCCGGCGCGGCGCAGTGAGTGCGCCAACACGAGAGCTCCGAGACCGTAGGAATCGTTTGTGGCTAGCGTTACCCATGCTCGGTCTGAAAACGAATTATTTAGGGTTATTGAGATCATTTTACAGCATTTTACATGTATTATACATGTACATTATTCTATGCAATCCTCACGCACGTATATCGCACGTAATTTTTAGAAGTGTAACATCATCAGTGCCATTTTATCCAAAAAGTAAACAAATATAATAAGAGTACGCGCGTTATGAAGACAAAAATACGTCCTAATTGGGAGATTTTTTCTTTAGAGTGCGTCACAAAAAGCCCTACAAATTTACTTACACCGCGTTAATTAAAAACAATAGTTATTTTCTTTTTTGCTTTGTTTAGACAAGTCATCCTTTTTACTTCTTTCGCTATGATTTTAACATGCCAGAACGTGTTTACGAATACTGTTGATGTAGCATGCTACACTTTATCCAGTTGATTTTTAGAGATATAAAACATTTTAGTATAATATCATTGATTTGAATATAAAGTATTAATAAAAATAAACTCCAAAAGGATAATATTCTCAGATATTTAACAGTTTCCTTCGGAAAATCTAAAATTGATAATGTTTATTTATCCAAATGTTCTTTTTCGTTTATTCAGCCACATGCACATATAATTATTTTATTACGAAGTCCATGGTCTACAACATCACTAAAAACTTATTTATAAGCGCCAGCTTCAGACAATCCATTCTGAGGAAATACGTTTATAAATACATACACGCTTGTAATATATTTGGCAACTATCTCCTTCCTGGTGGTATTTCAATATTTACAAATTTACTTCTCACTTTAACACCTGCTGCACGTTTATTAACTAATATTACCGAGTTATATGCGAAATCAATGTGATCGATCATTACATACAGCAGGTGGGACAGGTCTACGTCTAATCTAAGGTATGCAAAATTAACCAATGTACTTACTACGAAACTAAGTCCACGGTGTCTGGTGTCGCGATAGCCGAATAGATATTTCTACTATTTCCACCATTAGTGATTCATGACGAATGTCTAAGTGTATAAATCATTGAGATTTTGTGTAAATTGAACATGACAATAGCTGAGATGTCGCAAAATTATTTTAAGATATTATGATGCATGATTACTGCTAAAACATTACTTGTGCATGTAAAATGCGTACAAATCAAGAGCGAATTCAGACTTGTTGCACAAATAGAACAATACTTGAACTTGTGAACACGCCCATAATCCTGATTGAAATTAATCAGTAAGTGTAATATTAATAGCCTAAATTAAAAAAAAAATTGGAACGCTGTACAAGGGTTTGGAGGAACTCATCAATCTTATAACCTTTCCTTCCATATCGATCGTAAACGAGTCCGTCGTTTGACTCGCATTTGACCGAATTTCGGGTGGCCGTGACCAGAATCTTTTATAAGGGTTGGATTCCTGTCTGGTACGAGTACGAATGTAGTAGTATATTAATACTTGGCAAGTTTAATACAACCATTCCTTAATGTAATTATGACTAGAGTTACGCTGTTGATGCGGCTTGTGAATATATATTTTGGACAACGCAAATGTTGGAATTAATTTATGAATTTGAGAGTCCCGTTACCTTGTTAAAACCTATCTAAGTCTCGGTCAATTAGGTACCAAACACAATTATATTCGTTTGCTTGAATGAAATACCAACTATTGACTCACGATGTATATAACTATGTCTAAAACTAAAATAGATGTTGAAAAAAGAATGTGATTGCATCCTAAGAGTAGCTAGAATCAGATAAATGTGATCTTAGACTAATGAGTCTTGTAGGCAGCAGACCGCAGCTCAACGAGTAAAAGCAAAATAACCATTTGGCACCAGAAATTATCACTGTCTAGGCATTTGAAAATAAAGTATCCAAATGAAGGGATTGCATTTAGTATGTCTTTTTTGATGAGGTTCCAATCATTAGAACTATTGGGTTCCTTGTTTTTCAGTTTTGTCATGTGCTAATTATCTCTAGTAGTATTGTATATCGATCAACAACATACTTTCATTAGAGACGTTTTATAACTAGCTATAGAAGACAAACATCCGACTGAAATAATAATAGGCGTGTAGGAATATTTTTATGCGCATTTGTGATCCAACTCTCCGATCACTAAGGCTTAAAAATAAAAAAAATCGCAGAGATAATGAGATCGTTCACCTAAATTATTGTATATCTAAAAGTCGGAGGTATTATCTTTAAATTGCATTAGAATAGCTTAAACACATAGAATAAACTTAAGAGAAAGTAAGAGAGATATAATATCTTAGAATTTCTCTTATTGTACCATAAATACGTCAATAAAATACGAGTCAAAATAAAACTCAAGACATTTTAGCAGCACATCGCACAAAGATACATATTACATTATTTTTCTCGCAAATAATGTAAAATCTATCTTTAATCGATTACCATCTCATTTCTCGCACTCGCCAACGACGTAATTATCCAAAATAACTGGAAATGTGAGTGTGAAACTCTTACGTGACTACGTAATTTGTGTTTTGATATTATTTTAAAGCTTTGTCGTTAAATATTTAAGGAAATGCGCAGTTATATAGTTCTAAACAAGCCGCTGCGTAGGATCGTCGCCGTCTACATGATACTAATTTTGTTGGCACGTGGTGCAGCATTTCATTTGGCGTCATTATTGCCGGACTGAGACATTCAACGATACGTATGTCAATAATGACACAACAGAATTGCAAATCGATAATGTTTATTTTGTAAATGTTAATATGAAAAATTTAAACCATGTGTTCTGAACTGACGTAAGAAATATTACACTTGAAAACAACACTTTCCATTTAAACAATTTAAATATAGCGCAAACTTACTTAATTTTTAACTAACATCCATGATTATAAATTTTATATAAAAAATAAATTATAATAATATCTCGGCGCCTAGGGTGTGTGGGACATCGCATAGCGACATGTACCTAATGAACAAGTGCCACACGTTCAGTGCCGAAATAGCGCGACACAAATAAAATAGAAAATAAAACCACTGGATAGCGTCAGATATTGGGTGCCGGGACTGTAGACGCCTGCCTGCCTATGCATTCCACAATTAAATCGGCAATCACTCTTCAGTCCGTTACGTTGACGTCTCTCTGTAAACGAGCCCCACGTATTTAGAATTACTTTCGGTGAAACGTTTATCATGAGTTTATTTTAAAATGTTACAACATTCCCTATTCACAATTTGATGACGATGGTATGCATTTGTTTCATCTCACATCTATTTAAAAATCGTGTTTACTACGTGCATGTATTCTAGCATTTTTCATCATTGTTTTAGCACACGTCCTAAGTTTTATTTTTAATCCAAATTACTCAATATCTATTCTACTATTTGTCGTCCCCCTTCCTATTAAACTGTCTAAAAAGCATAATTCAAATCCTGCAGTTGAAATTTGGGGAACATTTAGACCCACAACATTATCTTATTTAGAAAAAGATTAAAATAGGGAACATATAATCGAAATAATTTAAACAAAACCAAATGCAACATATTTCTCAATATATAATTTCGCCATATTTCCAAAAATAAGACGTTTGAAGGCAATTAATACAGCTAAAATAAAAACAACTGATTTGGGTAATGTATTTAATCGCTTTATTCATTGGAACTAATCACTCTGGCCCGAATTAAGTGTTAATTAGTCTTGTATTAGATTAGTTAACAGTATAGTCATTGTTATTTGGGCAAACTCGAATTTGGATCAACGGCAGATTTTCAGTTAGGTTTTACTAAACCTTTCTCATAAATCCTTACATCAATTGGTAAAACCTATGTGAAAATCAGTCTCCTTGATGTGTTTATAGCGTTGAGATAAAAGGTAAAAGCGGTCAGAGTCTTAGTTTTATAACAAGTAGTGAAGTTTGGTGGAATAAAATTATAAAGAATTTATTAAAAATTGGTGAAGAGTAAAAATATGTATGGATCATCGTAAAACATGCAAGTTCATATCATATTAGCACTCTACAGTGATTGCTTATTCAGTTTCAGTGTAGAACTAATTGGTTAACTTGAACAAACCTAAGTTAAAAAGGGAGCCATGACTGACAAAAGAAACCTGCAGTACAATTAAAAAGAGTTTCATGAATTTAAAGCTCAATTTTATGCCCCCTCGCTTATGATAATGTGTCTGTTTAATAGGTACTAATTTAAAGTTAGCGAATCGTAATTTTATTTTACTTATGAGCAGTATTGAACATATAATAGATGAAACAAATCCATAACTATAGTATAATATATGCAAAGATGTCCTCATTACAATAAACGAATTTCAAAAAAATATGTGTATTTATGAAGATTGCAAACAGCCTAAGAATTGATGAATTTATCATTTGTGACACTTGATGTAAATTTAATATTCTACTTTGATTTATTATTCATTAATTTAGACGTAACACAAAAATAAGTGTATCAAAATATTATTTATTGGCAAACATTACGGTGTCCAAGTGATTAGCGGAATGATAAAGTAAATGAGATTTAAGTTCTTTTTCTATATCAATGATAAATCAAACGCCAGTTCAAAAGATCAGCAAGTTTAGTTTACTATTATAAAATTGTCTAATATTTTAATACTACCACAACTTCAATAAAAAATCTCATAACTCCGTAAATCAGGGAATGCCGTCAGACCCGCGATCTATTTCAGTGGAATCTGCATACATCGTGTTTGTTTTTGCGACGGCACAAAATTGTTTTTCCGAGAGATATATTCAAGGTTTATTATCTAAAACCGTATTCCAGGATGCTATGAACTCTAGTTCTTCGTCGAGGTTAATTTTAGTAATACATAATGTATCGTCTCGGACAGGCGGGCGTCAGACTGAATCCCAATAAGGCACTCGAGAGTTAAAAGTTCCGCGGCAGGCGTAGGATCAGACGCTACTCGGGACTG
This sequence comes from Calpodes ethlius, assembly GCA_018251375.1. Lineage (NCBI taxonomy): Eukaryota > Metazoa > Arthropoda > Insecta > Lepidoptera > Hesperiidae > Calpodes > Calpodes ethlius. Next base: position 21,701 of record DWPA01000243.1, read on the forward strand.
TCGGGAGTACTCGGGAGCAATGTCCCTGCGGTTTCTATTTAGGTGCGGCCGGTTCGGCGGGACGGAACCACACGGGCAGTCGACCGCTTAGCGGAATAAAGGAATGTAATACTAATATATTTACTTTTTTTCAAAATATTTACTGAAAAGTAGTACTCAATGATGCAGAAAACATGACCAATCTGTTCACATACTTTCTAAATTCGTGTTTGCGAACACGCTACTGAAATGTAATTTGCTATGTTAACGCCACTTTACATAATCGTACGTATTTTAATTAATTATGAACATGTTCAATTGTAGGTACAAAATAGTAATTAGTTGAACGCACTCGATCATATCGTGGAATAGAATGCATGAGACCATTAAAGATATACGATATATTGTATTAAATTTTAAAAGATACATTTCGATTTCCATGTTAAAAGAATTGCTAACTATCTAATATTCAATCGAAATGCACTATTTATGTAAAAGTTATTAAGTTACAAAGGCGCCAGGCAAAACCGCAACCAGCTCGAATGAAACGTCGCGGCTGAAATCTAATAACAAATGTCTAACCACAAGTTTCTTAAAATATTGCTTAAGATTTATATCTCCTGGTAAAATTTGGTAACAAAGCAGCATAAGATATCTTGAACTTTGTAACTATAATTAGTTTATCAGCAGAACAATTAAGTGGATGTAATTAACGAATGTACTTATTTGTATTAAAAAAATCGTTTGTCATAGTTTGACATTTTAATATATCTAAAAATTTTACTGATCTCTAACTTTTCCATATCAGATACTCCAGTATTTCAATTTTTATATACCTTAGTAAATGTTCATCAAAATGAATAGCTATTACGGCGCTTAAACATTTATTATAATTTGGCTTATCCCTAGTTAATCTGACGTAGTTAGTTAGATTAATAATGACGTAGTATTTGTATGTATTGAGAACCGTTATCAATAATCTACCCATTCATCCATTAATTCTAGATAATACAGTAGGCATAGTATTGTAATAACAATTATCACAGTAACTTTGCGACTTCTTAACGGTTGCTAGGAAACAACTTGTGGATTGTGAATAGATGAAATATTGAAAACGCTCGTGAGGTAATAAGTAATTGTACCTATACGATCTTGTGTAGAAAACGATAAAAGTTATGTGTCCTTAATAAAATTAGGAAGAAAAAATTACATGCAAAGGGCATGAGTATTTTTTTTGCCATCGTCATCATTTCCAAACGAAATAGTTTATTAGAAAGGAATCTCCACGGTCAATGTCGATGAAAAATTGTAGCTGATAAGGCATTGTGATAGAAGTTGAGTAAAGACACATAATACGACTTTGATAGTGTTAGTATGTTTACAATCGGGTAGAATTTAATCTGATAACACGAGCGTAACAGTGAGGATGTAGACTACGTACTGAGAAACAGGCCAATTCATATTGTCCAGCTATATGAGCAAGACAATAAATTTAATCACTTAATGTATATAGTTCATACTCTATTACGGTATCTATAAAAAAAAACTGTTTAGGATGCACATTTGGAAAACAAATGAAAATAGAAAAAGCGGATTTTCAAATCTTGCTCTAGGGAAAAATGTGTGTCCATAATAAAAATTATATCTTCGTGAAACCGTTCTATAAACATTTTATTATTCTTGTAAAACATTATATTTTTACCAAAACATATTTCTTTACATCAAAAAATCAATTATTTAGATAAATTTCATTTCATGTTTTTCAAAATTACATTGTATACCAAAGGATTAAATCAATAGGACGCCCTTCAAAAATTACCTACTCATCATTCTTATACAAATGGAAACAAAAGTAACCGTTACACATCTTGCAGCAAAACTTGTAAAACACCATTTCACTAGACTTTCTAGGATAGACAGAGTCTATCTCTATCCACAGCTATATATGCGTTCTACCTTCATTATGTTTAACTCCTTCAATTGTATTTATGAATAATGTAACGTACACTTATTCTCAATTTCCCACATTACACTTGACTGAAACTAACATTTTCGCAGAAAAAAATTAAAGTCGAGTATCATTCGTTGTAGATATTAAGATTTTGTCAGGTCATGACCTAATGATTTAAAAAATATTGTCAGTTATTAATATTTTTTTATTTACTTTATAGGTGATTTATAAATATGAATATTCGAAATAAAAATTATTTGAATGAAAAAAAATATATAACAGTTCTATCTACCCTTATTTATCAATGATAACCTCAGGACAAATAACATTTGTGATTATCACGATGGTGTGATGTGGAAAAATGATTTTATTCATGTGCATAAAATATTAAATAATAAAAGAATTAGTTAACTAAGTTCAGGGACTCACTTGACATTATGTGGCCGGGTGTAGTCTCGTGCGCGACAGTTCCAATCACCTCCAATTAGTCACGAACTACACGCGCTCTTCGCGCAGCACTAGCAAATGCACGCAACGTGCGCGTTCGAGTCTCCGACCGAGCGACCGCGACCCCCTCACGGCGCCGGTATCCACGCACACCATCGCAATAAACGTCAAAATAACATCTACTCTCACACAGACGTCATAATATAATTAAATCTATTTCAAGCTTTTATGCAGCTATGTGGACGGAATTCGATAACAAAAATCAACTTATTCATTTAGATAACAGTAAATTACTATAAGAATTGTACAAACTCTGAAATATTAGTGATTATTAATTTACCTATAATTTTATAGCCTGGCAACTTCGGTAAATCAGCTGTGCGCTACGATCGATAGATGTCGGTGGGTGTCTCTTTATTTTCGATGCCGTATATAGCATAACGGTATCCGTAGTAATATTACTCGGCTCGGCTAGCAAATAGTTTCTTTCAAGCCTGCGGCAGATCGCGGTATTATTTGATAAAATTGTGTATTAAAACGGATCGATGGACAAATACGGCGCGAGAAAAATGGCTTATTATGCAATGCGTAATATATTAAAGAGTATTAGGCGATACGGCTGCATAAACATTTAAAAAATCGAAGAAATCGCTTAAAATGTCGTAAATGATTAGAACCGTGTTGTGTTTGTTTTCCCTGTTTCGGTGGAAACGATGGCCAATTCCCCGACAAGTATAGAGACGCAAATAGACAGTTTTCTGGAGCAATTTAAAAGAAGTGCTTCGAAGGCTATGGAGGAACGAATGGAGTGGCCCGATGGGCCATCTCCCGTTGGTGTGGTCAAGTCCCGAAGTAGCTGTTTCACCCTGGATGTTGCAGCTGGTAAGTATTCAAATCCAGCTATTTTAAGCTACCAAATAGCAATAGACCTGTACAAATTTTTATACTTGTCGTCAAAATGTAGGTGCTTAAAAATATAAACCTTTCATGTAATAAGAATATTAAACTAAACAACGTAGTAAATAAGAACGAAAAACGTAATTAAATGGGTATAAGAAAACAATAACATAAGAAACTGACTAGAAGCTACTTACATTTTAAGAGGGATCAGATGATAAAATTAATGAATCAAACATTACTTACTGATCAATTATTGTTCAAGATTTTAAGGTAACTCGTTAAAATTCTTCTTCCCATCCTACATTTATGTCTTAAAACAATAATGAGCAAATGGTTCATAAAAGTAGACAGGTCTGGCCTGGGTTGGAAAATTTCTTCCCACTTCCCGCCTATTATGACTAATCTGATTTTGACAGCGAATATTTTTCTCAAGGTTGGCATGGCAAAAGTTCTATTTTTACGATAACATAGTTCATCTATTGAGCCGACGGAAATGAAATTTTCGTTTTCATTAATTCTGTAAATTGTGTACGTATCAAAAATCTTTAAAAAATCTTATAAAAGCATATCATAACCTATTCTTAATGTAATAATGGCACCTACATAACATTTTTGTACTACAATAACTCGCTTCTTTAAGTTTTAATGAAAAAATATCAAAAAAAAAATAATTATCAAATAATATTGAACCAACATTACTCGTTTCTAAGATGCATTTTATTTAACAATAATAACTCTTTTTTTACATTATTTTTAGTAATTAAATATACATGAAATAATGGATACATATGGGGTAATTTGAGTGTTTAACATGTTCTTTTTCTCCAAAGACGGTAACAGATATACAAAACTTAGTATGTATATCAGAAATTAAATTATTAAGCCACGAAGGCTTAATTTCAGAAATACCTAAATAAAAAAACTAGAAAAAAGAAAAGTAAAGGAAAATATTATTAAATCAATTTAAAAACAAAACCTCGTAACTATACAGTGTCTTGTTTATTACTCTATTATACGTTTTAGAATGCCTACAAGTAAAAAAATCGTTAAGTTGTGTGTCCCACCTAAAATTATACATATTTATTATTAACCAGAATGAGTTAATTTTAACGTATGTTTGTAAAACGACATAATAGACACCAATGCCCAAACGAAATTGCACAAAAAACGACTAGGAACCTATTACTGTTCATAAAATCACAAATTTAATAATGCTAAAGGATATGACGCCGGACCGGGTGGCAGTTGAACGTTCGCTTTTGTTCCACGCCAATGCGGACCCTCTTGGTCGCTCTATACACCTGATACTCGACAAACTTTTTCCTGAATGCTATATTCGAGAAACTAAAAGTGTTTCTTATAGTCGATATAAGCGTAGGTAATGCATAGTAACAACCTATTTAAGAACTATAAATTATATAGTTTTTTTTTATTTTACGAACATAATAATGCTAATGTGATAATAACGTGCCCGCTTTGTTTTCGGCCAGCAACGCATCGGTCATAATATCTATCTATCTATCAGCCTTTAAAATCCACTGCTGGACATAGGCCTCCCCTAAATTGCGCCACGCAGACCGGTCCTGATATTATATTTAGTTTTATTAATGTCCATGTCCGACGATGACTACTTTAGTCTATGCAGCTCTTGGATATTTACGTATGAAAAAATCTGCAAAATTCTAGAAACTTGTAAAACTCATGTTAGTCAATTTTAGTGGATGCAGAGCGTTTGAGCAAGGTCAGCGCTCGCACGAGGGATTAGTCTTTCACGAAGATGACCCTACCCTACATACCAATCAATTGTGTCGACAGGCTTAAAAATATTGTTCTATCTGAAATATTTTTTTGTTCTGTGACTTGAGTTGTTAAATTCTTTTATATTCTGTCATCTCTTCTACGAATGAAAAGACTTTCATTTAAAAACTAGATCCTTATATAGTATAGTACTGGGTCAGATGTATTGTAAAGAATATAATATAGAATTTAAATTGAATGAATGTGAGATTTTTTATGTATGTACTGCAAAATTTCGTCAGTCGGATTAGTTAGCGATTTGTAAGCCCATTATTTCTAAATTCTATGGTGAATTTTCTAAGTTTAGGGTATGATATAGAAATTCTTATTGCTACAGCGGCTTTACTATCGAATTTGTGGCGTTTAATTAGATTTATTAGGACAGAACTTTTTGTCTGTAATATAACAGTGAACTTTTATAACAAAATTACTTAATTGCTGGTAAACAATCGTAGGTATGCAAATATTTTTAACAATAAAATAGCTTTAAATATTACTCATCCAATTTTATAGCCGACAAACCAGTAGACTCGTCATCTGATTACAAACGCTCAAAGTCCAGGAAGTAGAGAGAAGAAATAAAACCAGCTCTCTAGCCCCTGGTATGAACTCGAAATATTTTTAGGGGAATAACACAAGCAAGAGTGTGGTATCTAGTCGGTCAAGCTGCACAGAAAGATATTAATATCCATACTAATATTATAAATGCGAAAGTGTGTTTGTTTGTTCTTCTTTCATGGCGCAACGGGGCATCGCTATGATTTTTGGTTTAGAGTTAGTTGGGAGGACGAGTACAGAGTACACCATAGGCTACTTAACCGCAAAAAGGCATCTTATTTATTTGGAAAAAACCATTATGATGTATATTTCAGCAAAATGAAAGATGTTTAATTTGTCGTTAACTTCTTAACAAAGCGTTTTATAGCAACCAATGGTAGAAAAACATCGACAACATTTTTATTGCTGTTCTATTATTTCACGCGGGTGTAGCCGCGGGCAAAGTCTAGTAAGTAATAATATTGCCATTTAATAACAATAAAATATTTATAACACAATTCTTTCGCAGAGCTCGTAGTAGGATCACTTCTATCAACTTTTACGACCCTAGTTTGTCGGTATAAGATTCTGTGCAACCCCGATAAGGCCTAGAGAAATTATATAAATATTCTGTGTTCTATTTCATATAAGTTTTAATCAAACATGAGCCAGAAACCATACAAGTGATAACGTTGCAGCTTAGCTACTCGGGGTTTACTTAAGTGTACCTACTCTTTGATACGAGTTCATAGATGTAAGTACACGTAGGAAAATTTTGTACAAAATTATGTACCAGATTATTTAATTTTAGTTGCATTATCTGTGCTCATCCACAAGAACAACAAGAAGAATGGACGTATGTCAACCATTCCCTCATGCCTACGTGATGTAAATAATCGTATTGATATTTCTTTTGTTTTTTGTTTAATATTGACAGATTAAACAATGATCAATAGCCTGCAGTAACAATGAAAAAAAAATAAGCCTCGATGCAAAACAATATGATTATCTAAACCTCGTCTAATATTGTTTATTGGCAGTATTTTTTCAGCACGTTTACATCACATAATTGTTTGACAATAGATTGATGGGATATAGTCAGATTTAACACCGGTGTTTTATAGAACGTATGCCTTATAATAAATCAAGGTTTAGAATTGAGGTTTCATGCTAGTGCATACAATAGGTATATTTTAGTACGATACTTTTTAGTCTGTTCTGTTTAATTTTTTGGTATTTCAACAAGAATGCGACTTCAAATTCGTAGTGTTGGTAATTTAAATCAGTTTATAGTACCTTCATTATGCTGTACCAACAAGCGCACCGCACTTGTAATTTTGACAAGGTTCATCACGTTTATTTACTAATAATATTAAAAATTGTCAAGTCCTCAGGAGTATTCTTTTTCGTGTTGTTTAATATTTTGACGATTATTTTTGCTAATGTACATACATACATTTACAAAATTGGATCGTGTACAATTAAAAGTAGTCTACGTATCGATATGAGTATTTTATTTTACCTTCCTTTAAAAATCGCATAAAAATAGTATTTTTAAAACCTTTTATTTAATTTGCAATGTTAACATTTTGTTAGGCATTATTTGGGTCTAATCTTTGAATCTGAATTATAAGTACTTTATCTAATGCTATGAAATTTTAATTTGACACACCACTTTAGTTCCGGCGATTTTCATTATGACATGAATGACCTGATCACTTAGGAATGACTCCAGACGAAGAAATTTAGCAATGA
>DWPA01000244.1:0-28945 GCA_018251375.1 Calpodes ethlius
TGTAGGAGTAGTTTTTAGTATGTGGAATAAATAATATTGTATTATAAAAATGTAGTAAGTAATAAGGGTAACATAAAATTAGATAATATTGGATACAATAAGATACGAGGTCATTTTACAAACTAAGGTAGAATAGTAGCCAAGAAAGATTTGACGATATTGAATTCTAGATATTATCTGCGACACCGCGTGCGTGTGTAAAAGGAACGACGAAAAAAAGGTTTTTTTCTATCAGCCACGCCACGCTTTGTTGTTAAACACTCCCTTTAAGTTGGCTGAAATATACATCGTAACAGATCTTTCACCAAAAAAAGGATCCTCGTCGTCTTCCTAGCTATTTCCAAACCAAAAATCATACCATAGTGACGCTTCGTTGAGCCGTCAAAGAAGAATAAATAAACATATTTTCGCATTATAATATTAGTATATATGTATATCCTTTCATATCTTCCTCCTGTTATAGAGAGTATCGAAAAAATGAGGACATTTATCTGGATGAGGAAGACCATACCTTGCACTACACGCCCCGCGTAACCGCGCGATTCTACCGGAACCTCTCCGTAGCCGACCCCAAGGATGTCACCGTCACCGTCCCCAATATTCCGATGATGGTGAGTGTACCATTTTGTTCCACGGTTGTAAGACCAAAGATTCGCATATACACAACGCAAATATTGGAAGATAATATATATATATATATGTATAATTCTGTAAATACTAAGCAGATGCCATCTTACATACTTCGGAGGAGACGTTAGACCATGGTTATAGTGCCTACTAGTTAATCATTATAGGAGGCTATCTTCAAACTCCCTGACAACTTCTAATTGCAGGCTCACGCAAAGTAGACGTCTGCTCAACTATAAAGAAAGACCGTCGATTTATAGTCAATTTGCTTTGATTTCAGACAATGGCCTCCACCATGGGTAGCTACCCCTACTGGACACAAATGGGATTCAATATGTTGGTCAACCGCGTGGACGCCCAGTCTATTATCTCTCTGAACGCTCATGATTTCATGTGGGGCTACAAGGACCCATTAATCGCCTTGGGTAACACGCTAATGCCAGGTTGGATCAACTTTGAATACTTGGGAATAATGGACAGGGTAAGTGTTATGGTAGAATTACCGTTGCAATTTTTGATCGTATTCGAAGTCACGCCCCCATGTTCGGGAAACTAGTAAATCGGGAAATTAGTAATTACGATTACCTTGAAAAGATTCAGCACGATATAATTATGGTTAAAATACATGAATTTTCTATTCTTCAACTAGGTTCTAATCTCCCATCACAGTTTGAGGATTATAGAACACTGTAAATACTACTCATACTTCAACAAAACATTATTCCAAGAAAAATGAAAAAAATATATATTTAATTTAAAATTATAGCTGAACGTGAAAGTTTAGAAGGGGGTTAGGTTCTGTAGCGGGAGAATAAGGTTTAACAACCAGGTTACTACTAACAAATTACATAAATAAATATTTTATATTATAGCTGTACGATCAAACGGTGAAGGACACTATAGTGACAGAAGTCTCCAATGCTGAAAAGTTTAAGATCAAAACTGTTAATGGTGAAAGTGGAATCAGGAATCGAGGATACGATCCGGAAGTACGGTAAGGTTTTACGAAGCAAAAAAAATTCGAAACATGCTTTAACGATTGCTATCTACAGATAAAACTCGAAGGCGGTGCCTTAACTAGCGCTCAAGAAGTTTTAACACTAGCCAAGTCACCGACTTAAAAGTACCATATATATAGCATACAATATATTATATATAAAAAAATATACTAGTAACAAAACTAAAATGTTATGACAGTCCTGGTAATAATAAAAATATTTATATTATGACTATTCCAGAGACTATTGCAACACCTTTCAAGACACATACGAAGGTCTAGCGTATCCCCCAGACTTGACTCCGGAGACCAAACTCCGGATGTACAGAAACGTGTTCTGTAGAATTATGGATATCCAATACGTCGGATCCAAAGATATGGATTTCGGGCCCAAAGCTTTTATTTACCGGTTAAGTAATGAAACTTTTAGAAGGACCAAAGACAATGAATGTCTCTGTGGGAAAGTCTGTATCGATGGTATGACGGACCTGTCGCCTTGCTTTTATGGTTGGTACTTATTCTTTCAACAATATATTTCTATTTCATGAATAAAAAGTTTACTTAAATACTTAAAATTTTGATATTTTTAAACAAAACCACCTTTACAGTCATACTATGTGTTTCGTGTTTATACCATCAAGATTTGTAAGCAAAGACCAATGCTTCAAAATCAAATTATTCCTTAAAATATTTTAAGTATTGACGTCCCCGTAGCCTAGTTGGTAGTGACCCTGCCTGCGAAGCGAGGGGTCCTGGGTTTGATTCCCAGCCGGGGCAGATATTTATGTGACAGATAAATATTTGTTCTCGGGTCATGGGTGTTAGTGACGTGTTGTGTGTATTTGTGTTGTCCATGCCACCCGCGACACAGGGAATCCTACTGCGGGGGTATGAGTGTATTAGTGTTTTATGTTTATTAATTAAACAAAATCGCTGAAGTATCATGGTACTGATTAAACTTAAATGGTTCTGTTAATTTCAGGTTTCGGAGTATCTTTTTCTCAAGCCCATTTCCTGGACGTGGATCCTAAACTGTATGAACGTATCGAAGGAGTGAAACCTGACTTCGAAAAGCATGGCAGCGAATTTATTGTAGACCCGGTACGTCGATCATGTAAACGTATTTAAATAGCCCATAAACTCAATGGTAAGTGGCAATAGTCGCCTGTAGACATCGGATGACCTTGAGGATTGGCCGAATCAAACTTGATCTTAAAAGAAAGTGGAATGGAATCTCGAAAACTATAAATTTAATCGAAATGTCTTTTGGCTACTTCCAAGAACGTGCTGTACGTTATAGGATCTCTGACATTAATTTATTCTAAAAGTTATAAAGTTACGTTCTAATTAAGCCTGTTCTGCAAATATGTGAGTTATAAGGCGTTGAAGAGACATGATGTCTATCGATTTTGTTATCAATATAATGAAAGAGAAATGATACTCTATATCGACTTGTTCGACAATAGATTTTGAAAGGCAGCACCTTTCTTTCCACCTATTTGTTTCCGTGTGCTAGATACTTGTCTAAAACAAATTGATTTACGCAATTCACAGGAAGTTAGACTATCACGTAATTTAAAATACCTAATTACAGAACAGAGATAAATACCAATAAACACCAGTTGATAAAGGTGAACCTAACATTATATTTATTTTAGATCATCGGCGCCGTGTTGGACACTCAACTTACCCTGCAATTAAACTTGGTGGTGGAGAACGCCGACTTCAACGTCAGGACGAAGCCCTTTTCGAACATGATCATTCCTGTGCTCTATTTTAAAATCGTAAGATATTTTGTATCTAAAAACTCTTTTAAAGGAGAACTTAATGGGGAAAGTGGGAGACATATTATACTTTTTAATTACACCTGTGTAACAAGATTGTTAGTAAATGACACTCCAGTCATTCATAGCAGTATTTGTGGCTGCATCGCGATGATCTAGAACTCTGATCCTAATCTCATGCTGCCATGTAAGTGTATCTTAAATAGCTATACACGCTCGCCACCCCCTGATGATAGACAAAGTATTATTATTATTGTAAAGTCATTAATATTATTACTTTTCGTTGAAGCCTACCTTGTACCCTCATGTCGAGTCTTGTATAAGTTGGCCGCCTAAAGACTGGTCGTATTCCGACCGAGACATTGAAAATCTATTGACTCTTCTGTTTTGGCCAGTAATTTGTCGATAATGTATTTAATGTTACAAATAGATATGGGCAATCACTACCTTCATTTGACTGAAATGTTCCGTTCGTCGTATAGCTTATCGTATAAGTAGTTACTTTCATCAAGTCATCCAACATATTTATCTATAGATATGTTGCCCTCGTTTCAAACGGATTTAAATGCAAAAAAATATTTTTTAGGTCCAGCCAGAGTTACCTGCAGATGTTAAGACTATATTCAGGAATATGTATATCGTATACCCTCAAGTCGTGATTGCGATACAAGTGGCTCTACTCCTCGTCGCCGTCGTCCTGCTGGCGTACGCGGTGCGGATGGCCGGCGTCACCTGGATCTGCAAGCGGGTCCTGGGCTCCCAGGTCAAGAATAAAAATTCAGGACCTGTTCACGAGGAACCACTTATAGAGGAAAACGTTAATTTTGTGACGGAAATAATTTCAAGTAAACAGTTTGTAGATAAAAAAAATGAACGGGCGTGACGTGCTAGTGCCTGTAGTATGTATGCATAAAGTAATAATTCAATTCTAACCCATCTGTACGTAGGATTATGAACGACGCTCCCGGCTAGAGTCGACTGATTGAATGCAATTGAATGAATATTCTTACAACTGCAATGATTTTTAATTATAAGAGTCTAGTGTTAAGTGTCTTGTAAATACATTATTATTATGATTTATTAAGCTGCTACTGTAGTGACTGGTTAAGGCTTGCGGTGTCCACTAGTATAAAGATAGTTGCGACACTTGGACCACTATGGCCTAACATCCAAAGTCCTCTTACTAACTCATAATTAAACCTAATATTTAATTTTCCGAGGCGGGAAAAATATGAATCAGGTACTCTATTTATTTTTCAATTTCAAATTTTCTCCCTGAATTTTCAAAGTACAGTAGGTACTTTCAATCGTATTTTAATGGACAACCTGGTAAAACGTAGTCTTTTATCAATCATTATCAATAAACATAATTTTAATAAGAAAATAGATGAAAGAAGACAAGCGGTGGGATCTCCTAATATTACTGGACTTACCAAAACTTAAATTATTTTAAATTAGCATAAGTATAATATACTAAATCTTAATTATGTGGGTAGTAGTGTGACAATAATTACTATAATTCCGATACGTACATATTTATATAGCTATAATAGTTAGATAGATATAAGATCGTTTGTAAGACTGTTTGTATAACCGGACGAGGCAAAGTAAGGGTTTTAAATAAATTTACTAGTTATAGGTTTTATTCGTTGCATGTCGGACAAGTAGCTTTAAGAAAAATAAACTTCAATAAATATTATACTCTGTAGTCGGTGATAATCTGGTGACACAAATGACGCTATTCATAATCATGTTTGTTTGCACTTATTAAAATATTACTTAATTAAACAAAACCTCACATGTCAAATTTAATAAAAACTTATAAAAATCGACTTTGTAATAAAAAACTACTAAACTGCATATACATATATGTAAAATGAAAAAAATACTAGTTATTTATTATTAAATTTAAATAAAATATCATTATAATAAACAATCTATTGTAATTTTTGAAGACGAAGATTTTTTAAATATTTAGTTATATTATTTATATATATTAGTTATTAATTATTATACTTAGTTAAGGTTAGGTTTTAAATAGCTAAGTATTGTTTTATTGAATATGAATAAAACTATAAAATATATTTATTGCAATATAAAAAGTGTACATTTATTTACATCGTATAAATGGTTTTAATATCAATCAGAATAATCGTTACTCGTATCGAATTCTGACGAATCGGTATCCGAATAAGTTTCGTCGCTAGTACTGGAACTAAACTGATTCCTTGTTTTATCTGCTTTAATAATTTCTGCAATCTTACGGGGATGAGGATGATTATGGATCACTGGCTCGTACACGGTCCTGGCTGGAAGAATGATGGGAAGCTGTTGCGGGGGAGGGAACATCGGTACATGGGGAAAAGTACATGGGTAGTAGCAAACTGTTCCCATACAGCAGGTATTATTGTTTACTTCTTGGTTCTGCTTAGTTACCTCTTCCTTCACAGAAGTAGAATGCCGTTTATATCTTCCTTCTTGAATAAAGTCAGCTACAGCTTTAATTGCGTGACGAGGAAACAAATGTATTTGAAAAGATGGTGCTAGAGTTTCCAGACGATAACAGTATCCAATGGTACAGATAACCCATAACTGGATAAGGTTAAAAATAAACATTTTTCTGAAAACTTAACCTCAAAGTTAAAGAAACACCTTTTTGAAAAGGATAAGTTTTTGATGTGCTGTCGATTCTGATTGTCAAGCTTTCTGGCGTTCACAATTACTTTTGTCTAGAACTAGCCCACATAACAACGTAACTGTCATTGTTCATTGAAAAACGTTTTGAATTGCTATTGTGTTTAACTATTATTTAAGCAAACGTCAATGCATGAGTTCTTAGGTATGTAAATTACTGGAGTTTTAATCTGCCCCTGTAATGAAGACGCATTTAGCGTCTTCTTTATGTTACTTTGAATGAAACCGCCACACTTTCAATCTGTTTTTGCGACGAAGGCTTAAACACAAATTCATTTATGCCTTTTCTCAATTCGTGGCCCGTTGGACTATTTCGCAATAGAACTCTGTTGTATCTTCTTCCTGATTTTTGCTTGCCCTTAGTTATCACCATCGAATCATCATGATCACTTTCCATGTCCGGCTGTTTCTCATTAGATGTTTTAACGTTTCTCTCACTAAGTAACTTCAGAGCATCTCTATTACTTAACCTAGTTTTAAATTTCACATCTCCATTTTCAGATACGTAGGATAATATGGGTTTAACGAGATCGTTGTTTCCTTCACTTTCATCTCCTGCATCTCTTCTATATTTCCGCTTATGTATTTTAACAGTCTTTCTTGATCTTCTGCCACTCCTTAAATAATATCGATCGCAGTTATTTTCACAAGAGTCACTGGTATCAGACTCTGATGATGATGTTGCATCGGGTCTCTGTATAATTGGAGGTAGAGGAACAACTACAACTGGGGGTGGGCCTATAGGCGCAGGGACTAAGGGCACAGGATACACTGGTCCGGGGACGGGAACGGGGACTCGTGCTGGAACGGGGGGACTCGGAGGCAAAGGTTCCGGAGCATCCGTGGGGGTGCGACACCTACACTTTTGATGACACGGTGAACAATATGAAAAAAAAGCAGGTGTGCAAGATGGCAAACAAACGCAGGGCGGACAAGGTGGACAAGCCTTCGCTTTCGGCTTGGCTTGGCAGGAAGCAGGCGGCGGCTGAGCTGGCACGGCGAATTGCACTGGCATAGGAAGTGGTACAGGGACTGGCACGGCTATAGCATAGTGCGGCTCGGGTGTCGTAGTGGTCGTCGTTGTCGTGGTTCTTCTAATCTGACCTTCTGGTAATTGGATCGCCACGGCTATGGGCACTGGCGCGGGCACAGCGAACACCGGTTGTGGCATTGCCGCCGGCACATATACGGGCATGGGAATTTGCACCTTCACTGGTGTAAAAAGTTTAATAAACACTGCCAGTAGAATTAAATTTTGCTTAAGGCTCTGAAATGAAATATATTTTTTAGCAAATAAATGACGAAATAATAGAACGTACACAAAAATGAGTATTAAAGGTACACTAATAATTATTACTCACGTAAGGCATTCTGAAACTGTAAAGTTTATTGCGCTGTTTGACGATTGAAAACGAGTTTTATGCATTTTACTTATTTGTTACGCAATAATAGCTATTGTGGATTGTGGAACGGTCTGTACACTGTACTATTGCACTTCGATTCCATTAGGTTATGTAAAAGTGATTTTCCGCACTAACTTACGAGCATAAATCACGTAATATAAAGTTTACATTTCTTTATTCATCATATAGTTATAGGATAATTACTTTACTTTTTAACCAGTCAGTCTATTAGGACCAATTCGTGACCAAAATATATTATTACGGCAAAATAAACTTTGCGAATAGCATTCGTAGAGTTCACGCGCGCTGATAATGCGCCGGTTCGAAGCAAAACACGTATGTATGTTGATATTTAATTATATATCCTTTTATTTATTCTTCTTCTCTGACTTCTACTGCCATTTTAGAACCAAATTAAAATATTAACTCATTAATAATCCAAAATACAACATACCTACTCATTCAAGAATGAATTAAGGCTGCGTACGACGGAGCTTCACGGTACTGATTGCAACACTGACGCGCCAATAAAGTGGATCTAGGAACTTAAAACGTTATATAACGATGCCTTATATTATATTTCCCAAACGTTAAGTACTGATATTTGAAATTTCAGCGTCTAAAGAGGTAAAATAGGCAGTTATAATAAAATTGTCACGGAAAATGTCACACACACTTACAAACAGCATGCCATTTTCGCCACATCTTTAACAATCATCTGTGATAAACAGAAGCTTTTAGCTAGAAATAAATGCAAATATTTGATTAAAATACCAATTGTATTTTTATATAACGAATAACTAAATTATAAACGTTCAATTGAAACAGGCTAGTTATTCGCCTGTCATCAAGTCGAGGTGTCACATTGTCGTGGAAATCATGAAACCACCTCTTCGACAAAAAAATCTAGCCGCACTCAAACAGTGAGTGTTGCGAATATAATGAGGGAAATAATTCATGGAGGAATTCAAAAACTAACTTGATACTTCTTTACAATTAATCTGAAGTATTTTTTCGGACTTTATTCGTGATTTTTCAATAATATAATCTACTTACTATAAGCAGTGATAGCTTAGTGGTTCAAACGTTGGTCTCTCGAATGTGGTGGGCGTGAGTTCGAATTCTGCACGCATCTCTAATTTTCAAAAACTTATATGCGTATTACAAGTTAATTATCACTTGCTTCGGTGAAGGAATATATCGTGAGGAAACCTGCACACCTGAGAGTTCTCCATAATGTTCTCGGAAGTGTGTGAAGTTTCCGCATTTGTCCAGCGTGGTGGACTATGGCCTGTACCCCTCGTTACTATGCGAGGAGATCCGAGCCCGGCAGTGGGACAGTTATTCGTTGTGATGATGAATCTACTTACAAAAGCATTATTGGGAATTCAAAGAAATTAAGTTATTATAACGTAAAAAAATGTTTATTACAACTTCTACAAAACTAAAAATATTACAAAAATTAAAAATAAAGGCATAAAACTTAATGCGGTTGCTGCATAACTTTTATCCTAGACGCTTTGTCTCTGTGAGCGTTTACTCTATTACGTCGATGTGCATTTCTCTTCGTCATAACTTCTACATTGTCTTCCGTGATTTTCACTTTTTCAGCGGTCTGATCTTCATTCGGTTCTTTGGATTCCATTTCTACCGCTTCTGGCGGGATACGAGTACCGATTTCCACCTTTTCATCCTTTTTAATAGTTAACCAATCCTTCGCTTCATTCTTGGATATTTTCTTTTCAAATATTACATAACCGTCTTTGGTTACATATTGGAGTACCGGTGTTAGCAGCTGTCTCTTTTGATAATGTTTCCTCTTTTTCATTCTGATCGGTCCATTGAATCTGCGATGGTTGCTTTTACCTTTCCACCAACCTTTATACTCTGACGATGAACTAGACGATGTTTCCGATGAAGTCTCCGTATCGGTACTGCTGCTTGTCTCAGAAGAATGAATGAATTTTGGTTTTCGTCGTCTATGTCTTATTTTTCTCTTTTTAGGTCTTAAATTCTGGAGATAGTTCGATCCGGTGGCTTTTTTGAAGGAAGCATCCTGAGAATAAAACGGCATCACGATAACTGGAAGTTTATGTCCTGGTCCTTGACTTAGGGGCATAGGTCCAGAAAAGGGCATAGGCCCCGACGGTCCTACTGGTCTCGGGAGGCCTATAGGACCTGGAATGGGCATAGATCCTGGCATTGGCATAGTTCCTGACATTGGCATAGGTCCAGGTATAGGTATTGGTCCCGGAAAACCTTGGGGGATGGGAATTGGCATAGGTAGGGGAGGCTGTTTATCGGAAGGTGAATTTTGGTGATTTTGAGGTAATGCCGAAAGTGCACCAGACATTCCAGGATAATCAGCATTGGTTGGCATTCTACAGTGCATAGGCAAGTTTTGAGGAAAGTATAGAACGTTTGTAGGACATAATGGCAATTCCGCTTCTTTGGTTAATACCAAAACAATTTTAAACAGTAATATTCCCGCGAATACTTCCTTGAACATGTTTATCTGTAAATACAAATATATATTTTATTAATATTATGTATAACTATTAATTTATTTTGCAATACCCATGCACGACATGAAATATAACTTACGTTCGTCCATGAATTAAACCTTTCTGGCTCAAATTAGTTGGCCTAGTGAGGAAATTACGAAATTGTAGTCCTTTTTGTGTATTAGTACATCGAACTGCATGTTAAAAAACAAGCATAAGGTTATCGTACAATGGGTACCACCAGTAACACCACAATGGTACTATTGTGGTTGGCTAATTATGTAATGTTAAGGCACGGTCTGCGCCAGCTAAACTCTAGCTTATAAAAAATATTATAAATTAAACTGCATTGGGGTCAGATCTGCATATAGGTATCTACACATATTTTTAATGATATAAATATATCTTTTTTGGTTATGGTATATGTATATTGTATAACGTATACGAGTATTATTCTCTGAGTGGGAAAAATAGTAAAAAGTGGATAAATAAATATATAAATTCTCCAAGATCTCTTTAATATCTTTGTTTCAGATGTATTACTACTGCCATAAAATAATTAAAATACTGATAATTACACAACATACGAGTATTACGAGCTCCTTGCCACAGTACCCGCCGTACCCAATGCTGCCAATGGTCGGGTATGCCCCAGCCGCTCCCCCAGTACCCGTGTACGCGTCCCCAGCGGCTCTCCCGATTGTCGTGATGCCGTATCGACCGAAGAAACGTAGACACCCCTCCACCTCGTTCAGCGAATCCACCAGCGGCTCCAGTTATGCCGACAGCAGCTCATCCGACGACAACAGCATATCAGCGGTAGAAATACAATACAGAAGTAAACGCCATAACCCAAAGAGATATAAGTATCGGAAGCAGAAATCTCGAATGAAGAGCTTAAGGCGACATCCTCGGAAGAACTTTAAGAAGCCGAAACGGAAGCAACCCTCGGCTTTGCTGGGCAGTCGAGAGCGATTTTATAGTTTAAAGTCTAAGAAAAAAAAATAATGCCATGGAAAATCATGAACATATTTTATAATGTTATTTGTTATCATAACGTATAAATATGAAAGTTCATTAAAAATCGAAATGATACTTATTGTTATTATGCATTAGGTTTAAAAGTCTCCGTTAGACACATCAGTGCAAATATTGTGGCGAAGTTAGGACGAAAAGTATCTGCCTACTTTTGAATGATTCTGGATATATAAGTTTGATGTCAATGACTATTCTGTTTCTACAGAATTACTTCGGTAAATATCAAGCGTATTTTATTTGCCCCTAGTAATCCTCAGCATCGTGTATAATAATTACAACAGAACATTAATTCTAACGTCAGGCGCTTCATGTTTACACTATTACATTTCACAAAAGCATATTTAATAGGGGTAACATATTTTCAATGCACTTTAGCCTCGATACCCTTCAAGAAGCGACGCTCTAAGCCAAGTTCGGAAACCCACAGGGGTTGCCTCAAGGATGTTTACAATTTCTGCTACAGGAACATGGTAGTTTATTCCCCCTTTTCGCAAATGTTCTCGGCCAAGTTCTTCCAGGCCCCCCCCCCTTCGCGTGAAGCTATAAAAGTCGCTAGCTCCAATAACAATCGTCCATTTGAATAGGTAGACGAAGACCTCAAACATTGACTGACCCAGCAGACAGGGTTATGCTCATTAATAAAATTATAAGTGAGCAAATAAATACTAAAGCAGGTGATTTGTAACTATAGACATTATAATTATAGTGAGCGAATTTAATATGAAATGAGTGGATTGGAAATTATCTTAGGTGACCTAAATCCTTGGGCGTGTTTTACCTTCCTACTGTAACACTATTTGTGAAAATATAAATCAGTCCAAATATTGTATTTATAAATAGTTTTTAATTATTCTACTTTTTTTTATCGTTAACATAAATAGGCATAGGCAACAAATTCCAAGGAATTTTAAAAAGTCCTGAAAATAGTTATTTAGTGATTATGATGGCCTTTTTACATGCCAATTTTTTAAGTCTATAATAAATAATTCATATTGGTATTTTCAAGTCGCCATCTTCAGTACTGGTAACAACCCAATGTTTCAATTCACTCATTTATTGTATCGTTCAACACATTCGGTACTTCGATGGAGTCATACGTTTAATTAATTTTATTATTACTGTTCCAGATGAAGATTGCAGTGCAAGTTGTCCTATATTTAACAATATTTATCCGAATTTGTATTGGAGAAGAATTCCATGTATTATATAAGTCTCCTTCCAGAGCCAGTGTTAGGAAACATGAATATGATCCAAACGTTCCAAAATTTTACTGGCCGTGGGTACCCGCTTATAGATATGATTATGAGAATCACATGAGGCCACTTTTCCTTACTGGATAGCATAAATACAATTAAAAATAGTTATACATAGTTTTTGGGCAACCGCGGAAGAAAATATCTAAGTGGTCGAAATGGCATACCCTGATTTTCATGGTTTCTAAACATAGGCATGTAGCTATAAATTAAATTTAAATTATTCTGTATAAAATTCTAGTAAAAATGTTGTACCGCCTTCCTTACTACATTGCATACATACAGTGATGTTCACTGAATGCTTTCCTTCTTGTTATTTCGCTTTTCGAACCAGATATTATTAGTATGTACCTACCTAATTGACATCGCATAAAAATCAATTCATAATAATTATATTATAAGTACGTTAATAATTATGATCAATTTTTAAATTGCACTTTTTTATTAATATTATATGAGTCCTTAATATTAAGTTTTATCACTGATCGGCTTTAATTTTTTTTTTCTATTATAATAGGAACTATGCATTGTTCGCCCACGAAATCTACCTATTTCTGCCGTGTAATAATTGCCTTATAACAAATGTGTAACGATCTGAAAGGTGCTGTAGGTTTCTGGTTACGCTTATTCAACTGGGCGTTAATGATTTAAAGCACCTGTGATCAACGTCGAGTAGGACAAATTACAAACTTATTAACAGGAGTAGCCTATACTAATAATTGTTACATCCACAGTCCACTTACGAATAAATAATATTGAAATTTTAATTAACCAGTCCAATGCATTAGTGCTATTAGAGGTCAGTAGAGGTTTTGTCCGAGTCGAAAAAGGTATAAAGATGTGCGT
Organism: Calpodes ethlius; assembly: GCA_018251375.1. Classification (NCBI taxonomy): domain Eukaryota; kingdom Metazoa; phylum Arthropoda; class Insecta; order Lepidoptera; family Hesperiidae; genus Calpodes; species Calpodes ethlius. The sequence goes on from DWPA01000244.1 coordinate 13,147, forward strand.
GCACTGGGTACATTATGACACAGAACAGACTAGGAAGAAACATATTGTTATAGCGACAAAATATTTTTATGCCAATCGTCAAACGGTTTCATTAATTATATTAGTTGCGAACTATAATAAAATAATTAATTATTAATTTAATAATTATTATAATACCAATATCTAATGCCTATAAACAATTGTAGGTATCATATAAAAATCGATGTCTATAGACTAGCACAAAATGTTTTACTGTGCGCGCATAGCTTAATAGTATTCTGTGGTTCAAAGATTTTGTTTTATTAAAATATTCAGTGAAGCAGTCTGTGTTATATGATTTGGATAGTTGACGTTTTTTGATGTGATCGCTTTTAAGTAAAATATATTAACTTTATTGCCGGTATAATAATGAAAAATAATGCAAAATACAACTTGAACTGTTTTGCATCTAAGTGTTAGTGAAATGAGAGTTTATGGCTAATGATTGTGAATAAAATGTGTTTTAAAATATGTAGGGTACTGTGACGTTATCTGTTATCCTGAAGTTTTAATATTTCTAAAATGGATACAGCTGAAGATAAGGATTGGAAGAAGAAATTGGGCTTTCCAATTAATTATGATTCGGGGCAGAGCTCCGATGACGAGTTGTAAGTATTTTTTTCAAATTCAAATACTTAACGAGCTGACAATTAACATTGCTTGCAATTAACATTGCAGATTAGTGTTTAATTAGCGACAAACTTACTAATACTATAATTTATTATCTAATACATGTAGCAACTCCGAACTTAGGGTTATCTATAAAAATATATATACCTTAAATGCAAGAGACTTAAAAGTCTGTAAGCATAAATATAAGACAACAAGGATTCAAATAAGCATTTTCAACTAGTCCAGATGATGTTACAATCAAAACTAAAATTTTGATAATAAGATTTTGTGCATACTGCCCAGTGGATTAATAGTTTTAACATGTATAGTTTAAAACTTCCAATAATTGTTTAAGTCACATATTTTACGTTGCATGAAAGGTTTATATCTCGGCAGGTAGGCAGACTGTTAACCTCCAAATGTTTTCCATACATGTCTTACATAATTATTGGTTCAATTACATTATAAAAACTATTTTTAATTCTTATACACAATAGCTACAATCAATTTATTCTTTGGATTTATTGAAGAAAGGCACAAAATTATTACAGTAATATTTTTTCTACTTTAAGGACTTAGCTCTGCTGATAATGTAACTTAGCATGTCATTGCACTTTTGGTTTAAGAAACAAAATATTGTCACAATGTATAATATTGAAGGAAATAAAAGAAGTCCATGCTTTTAAAGAATCCCTAGGTATTTTTAAGAATTCTAAGAAATCTTGGATGTATGAATCTATTAGTCAAAAATGTTTGTGATATAACATTTCACTGCATTCTAGTGTTAAGGAAATTTTGACATTAAGGATTTTATCAGATCCTGTATGTTTTAATAAGAAAATGAAAGAATAAAATGATTTATTGAGTAAAAATAAAGTGTGTGGGGTACAAACTGAGTTCAGTCAAATGGCCAAATCCCCACCAACTATAATATTATGCGCATACTTAAATATGATAAATTATTTTTAATATATCTATAGTATTTTGGAAATGTATTAACAATGAAATCTAACAGTCTGCAGCACCACCTGAAGGGGTTTCTTTGCCCAGTGCTTTGTCGATGTTAACCGTTATCTGGGAAACCTTTGTTATTTTGCCAAGTTAATGTTTTCTCCTTATAGTCAATCTCCTCCTGGACACCTGACACTTGTGACGAGAGATATATTTAATAACAAATTTGTGCTATGCATTATTGGGTTGGATGTGGTTCAGGAGGTACTTTTCAGGTCATTGGTGACACAGATGAGCTCAGTAATGCAACCTGACTTTGTTGAATTGTATGCAATTTTTTTTTATGTACGTGGATATTTAATCAGTGAATTGATGATGTCTTTTGACTAGTAAACTATAACCAATTATCAACAGTTTTCATAGCATTCAACAGTTTGACAAATACAGCGTAACAAATTTGTGGAGAACAGTTTTAATAGATCTTTGCAATGGTTTTTGAAAATTTGATGAATGTTTATGAGACGTTTGTACAGTTGGGATTTTTTTTATAATTTTACTTGTTGATGTCGGAATCAGACACATTTGCCACCTTTATGAAATAAAACATCAGGCCGACAATCTGACGAATTTGTCAAGGTTTGATGGTTCATGATAAGGGAATCAAGATGAATTTTCCATGTGAACGAATATTACAAACAATCCATGAGTTAATGGTGGCTATGAAAGTGATAAGTTATCTTATGTGCCAATTATGTGTTATCTCACTTTAGCTAATAATAGCCACTCATTGGAGAAGTGCTGTACAAACATTTTAATGGTCTTTTACGGTTCCATAGTCAAAATAGATATCTTTATAGTTTTGTTATATCCGTATGTCGGTCTGTCTGCAGTATAGCTCACCTTTGGTACTAAACATGTATAATTATGCATGGGTATACATTTTTATCACAGTGACAGAATAAAACCTTAAAAGGTACTACATGGAATTGGGGGATAAATCATTTTTTCTCGTCTATCAATTAGTGAGATGTGGTTCAACAGGTGTTTATATTGATTATGGGTTTGCAGAAACCATCTTTGGATTCAATCCATTTGCAAAGTATGAAGCTTTAAAATGCTAATTTCGTTTAATAACTTCTTCCCCCATACATATCCCTAGAACAGCTACAAGTTAGCATAATGGATCAACATATAACTGCGGAACCCTACATAGCGGGTCACTCATAATGTATTGGCAGGTTTTTGTGTAATTAATTTGTAGGTGTTAGCAGACTGGCCAAAGTGTCGTCATTTTTGAGATTTTCATCTTAGTTTATATTTTCTGAAGGTACTATCCTATACCCTACTTTTCATGTAGTCCACATCTGTGCAGATTCCTTAAAATATGTTCGTATGTTTTTCACTTGTACACTCTGATAGTTGTTCTATATTATCAGTTTGCAATATTGTTAATATTTTTAGTGAAAATATGATGTATCTCTGTTTTTGATCTTGTAAACAGGCTAGGTGGTGGAAAAAGTATTACATATATTTGGTAAGAGCTTCTAAATGTAATTTGTTTCTCTCAAACAAGGATGAAAAGTAATCTGAACAAGTTACAGGCGGTATAAAAAAGAAAACCGTGCGCGAGGTAAATAAAAAAAAGTTTGCGAAAAAAATTAAAAAAAACGCGCAATGTCCACCCATTGTAATTGAATAGTTAAATAAGATTGTTTTTTATTTACAATAGAATAATAATACTAAGTCTATTTTACCTACTTAATAAAAATGAGTATATCTCAAATAGTGAAATATTTTTATTTTCATTTAAATTCTTAAATGTGTCTACCACAATTGTGTCCTAAACCGTTCAAAATTAAACAACGTAGTTTTGGACAATAATATAACACGCTAAGTTTTTAACAAGCTTTGACAAGCTTTTAACGCGTTAGTTAAGCCGCATTCGGTCATTATCGTTGATATTAAAGTTGTCACAGACGTGGCAGGGACATAGTGCACTTGACAATAAGCCCATCACCCAGTGTATTCTACTAGTGGGAAGATGATAGCACATCCTGAGTACAAGAGCTAGGGCTGCCACTTTACAACTTTGTTTGTTATGTGGTAAACTATTGAAGATTAACAGCTTGTTATGTGTTGAATGGTAAAGGAAGTCGAACTTGGTCGTGATATGGTTGAATGGCAAATGATGGCAAATATTTAATGGAGATCAGCAATTCAACGTCTCCTCCTTGTGGTGCACGTTTCTGAACAATGGATGTAGGTACGAAGCCGTCGTCATTGATGTCTGCTGAGGTCCGACTTCGTATCATTCAGTACCCCAGGGTATTCATGCACACTGGTAGTGTTTACACATGTCTAGTCAGCCACCACTTGGCGTGATAAACGATTGAAGTATGTTTATCCCATCTATTCTAAAAGAGCTACTAAGTAACGTAAACAGATATGAAATTAAATACATCATAGTATATATTATGGTTCTGCCTGGGGATGCCTAGGGATGACAAGTCTTTTGAATTTAGAATATGGACATTGTCAGTAAAAATTAAAATTACCAAAGACATCAATCAAACATATTATATGAACAAGTGACAGGCTGTATGATACATTTTAGCGCTTGGGAGCCCAATTTAAAAAAATGATATTCATAAGTTACTTCCTTATTTTCTCATTAAGGGCGATTAACAGGGTTAATTTCAGGAGTTACATTACTTTGAGCTCGAGTGACGTATTTTGAATCAATCGCTGCTGAATTCTAATTTAAAATCGTTCGGTCTGTTCTGAATTCGAAAAGCATTTGAGTTTAAGCAGTTCTTTGTTCCCGTGGTAAACAATCCACTTATGTGTTTCACTCGCAATTTTGGAGGACCTCTAATAATGATATGCCTTCAATGTTGGTTTTTGGCCAGCATCGCATCGCTACTTAGATGATAACTAGAGTGTTTCTGATGTCGACGGTATATAAGACTTAGTACATACGCTCAAATACATAATTAGTAAAACATTACACTATAGCAATTCAAGAATTCAAATGGTATAAATAAACATTGAGACACGTCACCACGTATACCGCGACGGGAATCCCTCGCTATTTATCGTTGTTGCTATTGAATACTAAGTTATACTCTTTGTTCTACGTTCAGAATGGTAGGTGGTATAAATACGAATGTGCTAGCGAAATATCTTTAGGGGAAATGTCCGCCTGATCGTTTATTTTACCTGAAATTTCGTTTCTGGGGTGTACCTTAGGGAACAACTGAAATATAACGTTTCCTGGTAAAGAGCCCGAAGATCTTCTGTTTTCTTAGCTTGTTTCATCCATTTCTTTAACTACCTGGCTACTACCTTCTAGAATCTGCTATAAAATGTTGTTAGTGTTTCGATTGATGTATCTGAGCATTCAAAACGCGGGTTCTTCGTTCTCTATAGGACCACTATCGCGTTTAAAGCCGAGACTGGACAGAATCTTCTGCATCCTAAACGACGCATATCTTTCTTATATATCGTAATCAATTCTTTAAATCATGTTCATTGTATAAAGTTCCTTTAGCAATTTTTGCAAAATAGTTTGTTGCCAGTTTCGAAATACATACGAAGCATACCTCGATATCGGTCGATGAAACGCTGTCGCAACGAATTTGTAGTATGCATCGTGTCATTGCACCCGCTAGAATGACATTTTTGTTAGGGTCTCTTCTTCATCTTTATTCATAAAACGTATTTCTTGCCGAGCTTCAACCCTAAAGTGGCGAGTTCTAAGGTATAGAGTTTCAGCGCGACCGTGATGGTGACGCAGGCCGCGAGGGCAGACCGCACGCTGCATACGGAAGCGCATCACTCAGTGCGTGAAAACACTTCATTGTTTCGTCTTAAACTGAAGATGTGTCGTGCTAGTACGCCTAGTGAGACAAATTAAGAAAATTTAAATAGCAAGTTACACCAAACAAACTATATGAGCTCCTGGAAAATGTTGCACAAGTTTCGAAAACGACTGAATTTTTTAAGGTATTTCATCGTGATTATTCAATCTTGTGAGTGTCTGTGATATCGCTCTGCTTGGGTAATTATGAAATTCCAGTGAATAAAATCCCTATTATACTGCCTAGTATGTCTATGAAGGATTTATATTCCTGTGAATCTTTTAGAGTAAATAAAACTCAGTGGCCGAGTGAAACTGGGGTAATGTAAGTCGCGCCAAATGACAACGTACTCCCTGACACGGAAGTATAATTTCATTTAACATCTCGCATGTGACTGTTAGCGGAGATTAGACTCTGAATAGGAGCACAAATACTTACAATAACTAAACTAGTTCACAATGAGGCCCGGTCCAGTCGAGGCAGTCATAGTTTAGCGAACAATACGCATCGCCGTAGCCTAGCCGAGCAGTATATCTACACCAAGGTAAGGTTTTATAACCCCTTGTTTGCTGAGGGCCAATGGATATTTGACAAAGTTCGATGATGGGGGGGATATCCTAAGTCCCATACTTACCTTAAGTCCCACCTTAGTAATCTATAGGAGCTCGCAAATTCTTGTATCTTAAACTCCTACCCAAATCTTTTGCATTTTAGTTTCTAGTTCACATCGTTCCTAACGTCGTTTTTACGCACCTTCTACACTGAGAACGTTAACGTGAACGTACTCACTATGAACGTGACGAATGCCACGCTCGTTCCTTTTTGCATCTAATGTTATTCTCAAACATGTTCCAACCGTGAGCATGAACAGAACCGAGATTTGTCTAGGGACAATGATCAGTGTATGACGTGAGAACTACGTTAAAATGTGATTCAGATTATCACGTTATCGACACTTGTACTCGTATCGTATTCAGTTACTACGTATATTATGTCAACTGCCTATATATGTTATGCCTACTTTAGTAAATTATCTTTCATTTTACAGAAAATCGCCCCAAGCTGGGTGATAAAAATTAATTAGCATTTTAATCTTGAGCGAGTTGACCTCTTTCGGGTTTTGACCTCTCAGTTAAACATGCTTCCACATAAATTTGCGAGCGTCAAGTCGAATTTAATGTGCCAATAGCCAATATTAAGATGTATAGCATCTGAGTCGGATGACCTTCAAATTCGTATTGCATATATTATATCTGTGTGTGTGTGAGATGTTTACCTAAACTGTTTGTACTCTACGTTTACAGAACAATTTAGAAATAAGCCTCGGGGTCGTGTGCTCCAATGAAGAAGCATTCAACAGAGACATTTCTATTATCGACGCTAGAGTTTTCATACGAGTTGGACTCTATTTTTTCCATGCATGAGTCACGAACTGCTTGCGAATATTTTCATACGACATTTCGCATACCATTGCAATATCATTTTAATGAGTCAACGCGCGGCCTCCTTCCTATCATACGTGAACGACCTACGCGCCGTGATAGCTGATAATGGAAGGATTACGTTGTAATTATGATAATGTATGATACCGATGTAAATCTGGTAACGCTACAAGCGGCAGATTCGTGAGGAATGTCGGAACTTGCCGGTTTTTGTGTCAGGTTTAAGAAGGCTTAATTGACATATAATGTCGCATATAGGGGTACTGCTCTAGCGCAAGTCTAAATAATGTATGATAAGTTGGGTTTTTGTTTTTGAGATCAATATGAAAGCAAAGAAAAGCTGTCGAATAAACAACGGCATGGATTATTGTTATTTCTGATTATGTACTTACTATTTTATTTCATAATCGTTCATCTTTTCATTTTAAGTAAGAAGTAAGGGCTATTTTATTTGGCCCTTTCGATTCTTACCTGCGCACTAGTATTTGATCTAGTTTTCCCTCTAACTCCACAAGGGAAAAACACAAACAAAAAAAGGGATCAAACTAGCTTTGGGGAAGTTCGTGGATAAACAACAATATTTACCGTCAGGTCGGTTAAAAATACTTTCCTGTTAAGAATGTCCCAGTGGCGGTATCTATGTTTTTTTGACTTCCTCAGAAATTCATCAGATCTGTAGAACTCGTATAGTAGTTATTGTGATACAATTATAAATACAGTGTATATCTTCACTTTCAGCGATAATAATGAGGTGGTGATGAGACATCCCCGTCAGTCGTCGCGGTACCTCCTGGAGGAGTGCGGCGACGGCTCCGAGGCCGACATGCTGGGCACCACTCCTCCGCGGGCCAGGATACGGAACAAGGAGAAACGCAGGTGAACAATGTCTCGAGAACACTCACCTCAACTGTTAAACACATATAAAGGACTATCATTGGTTCAACCAGTTTAATCGTTATGTTAGCATTGCCAGATATTAGGATTGCGCTCACTTTTTTTTAACGATGGACGCGTAAGATTGTTAAACGTCACGTGCTTTGATTACAATGTATGCGCCAGTATTAAGTTTGTCTCCACTGGGCGATGCCCATGGGTGACGGAGATCACTTACCTTCAGATAGTTGACCCTGTACTTTTGCCGCCCATCATATTTATAGGTGATGTTTGTTCGCGTTTTATCAGTCGTCTACAATTAGGATTCATTTCGTTAATCCTTCATCGTGACGTAACATAATCGAGTTATGTAGCATTGATACTACTTAATTGATATCTTCAATAGCTGCTACATAAATATGTATCTATGCGCAGTCTTTAATCAGCTTTACACATTATGTCAGGTAGATCTTAATATTTTGGCTAATTGTGTGTGATTTTAATGTCATATTTAAATGCGAGCTTAATAATGCTGAAAATTGATAGGTGGAACTGTCCGTTTTCAATAAGAAATAAAACTTTCTGTTCTCTTTGTTGTGCGCCTGCATGCAATGTGTGGTTTGTTGAACTTAAAACTGCAAATCAATTTCAAATTGACCTCTGAAGGTTTTGTCACGAAAGTGGATTCTGAGGGAACGTCTATTGTCTACACGTGAGTCGATATTATTGCCATTTACAGTTTCACCGCCCGATTGGGCGTCACTGTCAGACACTGACAGCAGACCAAATGTTGCCAACTTATAAATAACTTAGATAAAGAATCAGATGAGCGCCAGCCGCAAGCCATCAGGTTGGCAACGTTCTTAATTTGTAATGAGTGATGTGATTTTCAATACATATGTAATTATCGAAAGATAGCGAAGGGAACACGCGGTATCTTATCGCGGCGTTACTGACGACTACGAAGGACTCCTCGTTACCTCGCTACTAACAAAACGATCTGAAGTTGAGGTACGACTTACGTATTTATTGCCTATGTAATTATGTTTTACACATGTTACTTGCTAACGTACCTTAGCTATCATATAAATAGGTACAACTAGGCTTCGAAGCATTATTCAACTTGTTTAATTTTTAAAGGTATTGCTTAGTTATTTTTTAATTAATAAAATTTGAAATAAAATTCCCTTTATTAGGCAAAAGTTCATTGACTATATCAAAACTGTATCATTTATTTTTTAATATGATAAAATAGAGCACCAGACACGGGCCAGGAAACAAATATTTGGGACTCTCAGATTTTCCGACCTCCTGGCAATCCTTGTTAGTGTCTTCTATTGTAAACAATAGTTTCGTGCTGAAACTGTTGGCAATGTTGACTCATGTTATTGGTTCTAGCGGTCTTTAGAGTTTTATGCGAACAGAGGGGGCGGGCCCGAAAAGGTCCAGATGAGAAGACTTATAATATGCGAAGACGTGAGACTAGCTTACGCTCTTCCAGAAGTAATCCAGAATAAAAGTCGGTAATTAGTCTTTAGTTAGTCAAAAGGTTTAAACTAGAATGAGATTGAAAAAAAATGTCAAGATAGTACAGGCTAGGTGCCGTTTTCCTTTTTTGGATAACAAATGAATAATGAAGATTTTATATCAGTATGTATGTAATGTACAATTTAGTATCTCTTGCGGCTATAAGCTGTCCTAGATAGAAGTTCTATATATTTATTTTATCTGTATTCAAAACGACGATGTTATACATAAGTAAAGTGTTAGTATGTGTATAAAATTGCTTCAGATACCGTTGATTTTAAATATACTTACATTCAATTTGCAAGTATTGTAAAAAATAATAAAGGTTATTATTATATTATGTTATGTACTATTTAATTATATAAGTAATTTATGCTAAACAATATGAATACCAAGTAAATGAAAACTAGGGAAAAATGACTTCAATAAGTTAAGTTAAAATAACTTCGTATCTTCCTTATGTGTATACATACATACATATCATCACTGGAAAGCCAATATTACTAAAAGACCAAAATACCACTATACAGAAGAGAGATTTGATGAGATATTAAATGTTGTGAAAGTATTTTCACAACTTTTAACCTAATTGTCCTATCTATATGCAGTAAAAGCGGAGAGATGTCGTGACAGCGTTACCTGTGTACAGAAATTGATACCTCTTACATATTATCAAAATTTGCATTACGTTCGTATTTTCGGGTGTAAAAAAAATCCAATCCAACAATATTTCATTTGGGCGAAAATGGCGCTTTAGTACTATTGGTTTTCCAGTGACAATAATATATGATTAAAACCTAGTTGTACGCAATAACTATCAGTTAGCGTGTAATTACATTATATCGGTTACCGACCGACTCGCCATGCCCCTTCGGCCGGGTGATTGCGGCCTACAATAAAGCGAACAGAGCGCTGCCGATGTTTGCATGTTGTTACGAGTTAAGTACTCATTAGTACGATTAAGTACCGTACAGTATTATGATTAGTTGCGATCGATTTTACCTACTCGTTAGCGAAACGTTCCTACTTCCCGGCCGTGGGAACTGCATTATCCCTCACCGTTGGGCAATCATGTGATTACGACCCGGTCTGCCTGAAGAGGCATTTAAGAATCCGTATTATACGGTGCGTCAGCGTAACGGGCTATTTTTGTAATTTGATTTTCACACGAAACTATTCGCGAATGCTTGTTAGCGAATCTTTTTGTCAGTCCTTGAGCGATAATACTATCGGTGCGTTGTTTTCGTGGCTCAGTCTTGTATGTTTATTATGAGTACTATAAATAGAAAGTTATATTAAAGATAATGATATTTCGTCTTCCGCAGAAGCGTAATAGACTCCAGGGGCGGCGTCGCGCGGCCGACGAGCGCCGAGAACAAGAAACAGGCCAACGAACAGACGCAGCCGGTCCCGCCCGGTAATGTACCAATTATATAATAACCTCTGCGAGGAAGCGAGGTGCAATAAGCAACCTTGTGACGTGGAACAGGGAGTACAAATAATTTACGGCGATAAAACCTGAATCACGCTCTCGAAGATTTTGTCAATTTTTGTATCATCATCTTCTGCTCGAGCGTGATCACCTAGACTGACAGCATTTCTTCTTCCGCTAAAGAGAATTCCCAAGTATGCAGTAATGCATGTTTCCCCAAGAGGCTACCCTGACCGTAGCAGACGTCGATAAATTTATAACGTAACAAAATTTCATCTTTTAGTATTTCTCAATGAAATACTACAAAAGTGCTAATGATTCGTGTTTATTCGACGTACAAGACGTCACCAAACGTGGTGCACGCTTATTACCTGATCGCGCATAGTCAAATCGGTATGATAATTTTCTAGCAGCTGTCAGGATGTAATGAGAGGTTCAGCGGCCAGGAACCTTTTGATGCGGGAATCAGATACATACAGTTTACTTAACTGATCAGGTCAAAGCCATATGAAGTTAGCTATATACCATATTACAAAATGATCGCACCTACTATGAATCTGTATAAAAAGCAAATGTCATGACAAGAACGTTTCATATCCAATGTCTCCCTATAACTTGATATAGTAACACTAAGGGGCAGGCATTCACTACAATAATATGCAAACCGTGTAAAAAGTATGTGAAAGCAGCGATGAACCAACTAGTTATTGTGGAACTCCAATCTCTCTCGCTGGCGACTGGTTCGTAGCCTGCACCTGCAGACCTTCAGATATAGAGATATGTTTTGTGACATGTTTAATATCTACTAATATGCATTTGACCAGCATGTTGGCTTTAAATATCCCGAAAATATATTAGAGGTTTCGAAGTCATAACAATAAGGAAGTTGTGGGTCGTGATAATACCTATTTGAAATTAAATGGGCGAGTGATGATAGCCTAGTGACTTCAACGTTGGTCTGCCGAACACTGGTACTTAAGTTTGAATACTAAACGCACCGCTAATGTTAAAAAAAATATGTCCGTATTACAAGTTAATTATCGTTGTCTTCGGTAAAGGAAATCAACATTGGGAAACCAGCGCACCTCAATGTTGTCCATAAAGTTTTCAAAAGTGTGTGATATCTGCCAATTTGCTCTTGGCCTGTGTCTATGCCAGGCCCCTATGAGCCCTCAAATTGTGACAGCAAAATCGAACCCAGCTGTGGCTCATGTATCGTAATATATATGGTTCATTATATTTAATTATAATTGATTGCAGAGAGATTCAAACGTGCCAGTCAGAAGAAACGTAGACCGCAAGAGAGCGGCTGGAAAGTGGAGATGGGCCAGTTGGACCACAAGGCGGACTCGTTGCCGTCCCCAGCGCCCGCGCCCGCCGCCTCCGCCACCGCCATTCCTACACTGGTACGGTCACAACAACTCGTATGTCTCCGTTGCTGGTCTCCGTTTAATTATTAATGATCGTTCACCGTTTGTCACCAATTGGAAAGCTTCATACCTGAGCTCCTACTTATTCATATCGATGACCGGTTAACTTGCGTAAGTAGAAATACGTGGTGGAGCCTCATGTATTACAGTGAAAGGTTGATAGGTCGAAACCACGATGAACATAATCGCATAATGCTAGGCTCGTTTGATTCCGAGCAGGTGGAGTCGTGCAACCGGTTCATGTCGCTGACGTCCCGGCTTAAGTGCCGCGACGAGGAGGACGAGGTGCAGGAGCGCTGGGCGGACGACGAGCTGCCCGCCAGCCGGGTCACCTTCCACAAGACGTTCAGCATGCTCATCAACATGGGCAACGTCGACAAGGGCTGCAGGCGGACTGTGAGTACACACATTCATCACAATATCGGTACATCTTAAACGGTGGTCATACATGATGGTGCTATGGTTGTACCATGACATTAAAACTTCATTTTAATTGGGCAAATTACGATTATAAAGTATACAAAAATACTTTTAGTAAAAAACAACTATTTTACGAATAGTTATTCTGATATACGACGGTATCGTGAATTCATCCTCGGAGCTGGAGAAGTATAATTAAAAAAATATAACGATAAACGTTAAGACAGATATATTTCTTAAAGACATTCCGCCCGATAATCGTAAATGTAAAATTGTATATGACCGTCAGATCAGCCGCGAGGAGCAGGTGTGGCAGAACGAGCTGAAGGACCTCATCTGGCTGGAGCTGCAGGCCAAGCTGGCGGGCCGCTCGCTGGCGCAGCAGGACAGCTTCCTGTGCGCGCAGCGGAACGTCGTGCCCTCCGTGGTGCAGCGCGTCCTGGACTACAAGTGAGATACACCACTGATACTCCACCACCCCCACTGACTTCACCACCGGCGAGCATTTATGCAAGCGCCCATGATCCCGCTGTTACTGATATTCAAGGTCGTTGGTACCATCAGATCGCTATTGTATCTTACTCTATGTGAAGCGAGCCTAGGTTTGCTGGCGTCAGAGAAATTTGGGTATTGTTTATAATTTTACTCCCGATATATATGATGTGTTTGCTCCATATGCTGTAAAAATTTACTGTTTTTAATTGTTTAGGTTCGTGAACCCCAACCCGTGCACGGAGCGGTGTCGGCGGCTCACGGTGGCGGCCGACACGCCCGACGGATTGTCGCCGACCACCGCCGGTGAGGATGACGACGGTATCTACCACTTACACCTCAATGAATCAACGTCAACACGCGATTGATCAATTAATACACATTTTTCCCGCGACATTCAACGTATTTCCCATAAACTTTATCTCTTGAAAAAATACGTGAAGGATCTCCCTGAAAGTCCCTTAGTCAGATACGTAAAAATATATTCCGACCCTGAATTATTTTTTACACCGACGTTTAGAAGGCGCCATATTGTTTTTTTTGTAGTATCACAAATCCTTTATGTACTAGTGATCGATCAAGACGCTTATAACGATACGTCATTTATCGAATTACAATAATCTGCGGGATTAGATGAACATGATACTTTTTCTGTTTTTCCTTAATTTTATTTTATTAATGTATACATATTGAAGTTACGCATGACGTTCCACAACCCAGTAGAAGTAAGGAAGTGAATGTTGTATACATTTTCAAATCACACTGAATGAGTTGATATCATTGTAAATTTATAATCTGGGTATAGTGATGAGTCGACGATGTATTTAAATAAAAACGAATATGCGGGCTGATATCTACCGACCATTTGGCTTCGCCATAGTATGAACGATGACCGTATTTGATTGTTAATGGGGAGGTTGTCTGTCGGCTCTACGGCCAGGGTCCGCGGGCGAGTGCGTGTCGCTGGACTGCGAGGCGTGCTCGGACGCGGTGGGCGCGGCCATGCGCGACGTGAGCGACCTGCTGGACGCGTTCTACGGCGCGCTCGAGCTCTACCCCTCCAGCACGGCCGCCAAGCACGACCAGCCGCTGCTCAACGAGCCGCGCTTCCACAACAGGATCCGGGTGGGTAGCTATGTATACGTTGTATATCTTTTATCAACTCTACCTACTACCCTATACTATAGAATAATTTCGATTTCAATTTGGAAAAGGTAAAGAAAGTCGTATTAATTCTGATACAAGTTAATTAGCGACAAATTCATTGGCCTGTCAAGGTCGCTCTAAACCGGCCTCTTAATGAACGCATTAATTCTACAAGCTTCTTCTTGGCTACAAGTTCTGCACAAAATTTGATATCTAGTGACGGTGTGTGACACAGTTGTCTCTATATGTGTACGTGTGTGTGGTCGGCAGGCAATGTGTCTGTGGTACAACGTGTCGCTGCACATGCGGCTCAAGATGCTGTCGATCCGGCGCGTGCTGCGGACGCTGCTCACCAAGCAGCGGCGCCGCGCGTTCGACCACTACGGCTCCACCGACTCCACCGCTACTAGGTACCGCCATACCACGTATCACCGACGTATGAAATATCTTATGTTCGTCGATGATCCCTACCAAGTAATTGTTCAAATCCCCCTACCACTGCGTTCGTTGCTTTACAAATACCTTACCTTTGGGAGGTGAAGATTTACAACACAAACCTTTATCGGAATACCCTTGTCACGAGAGGAGGAAGCACAGTGTATTCGAAGTGGTATAAACATAGTTCAAGTTTGTGTAGAAGCCGCTCAAGTAAAGTGTTTTTATAACAGATTGAGTGAATAATTCATTCGTATGAGACACTGATTACTTCGTGCTAATTATTTGACTACATGTACCCTTAATAAGGTGCGTATTAGAGGCGAGTGAAAGTCTTGAAGACTGTTTCTATACTATTTATTAACATAAAAACACACATTACACACATCACAATTTCTTAATAAGAATAATAGTGAGTCATTTCGTAGGAAGTCCAACGACTCCCCGCGGCCGTGTCAAGTCCGCTTCGACATCAACAACCACACCAGCGACTCCAACAACAGCGACTCGAGCGGCCACTCGGACCTGCGGAAGGACGGCGAGCAGAACCACCAGCATGCCCCACAGAAACCGCAGGAGGCCGTGAACGAGCACGGCCAGGACGTCACGGACGATGTCGTGCGGAACGGCACCGGCGGCAAGGACGGGGCGGGCGGGCAGCAGAACATCGAGTCGGCGGAGGCGGAGATCGACAAGGCGGCGAAGGCGAGGAAGGTGTCCACTGTGGAGTACCCCAATCATAAACGTAAGTGTATCTTAATGTGTTCATTAGTAAAATGTGTGAGTAATGTAAAGGTATACATTAATAACTAATACAGTTAAAATTACGTTATCGTAAATTAATTATTTTGTTTATTCAATAATACAAATTAATATTAAAGAGTAACACTAAAATAAAAAAATATGTGTAGGCTACAGTAGCTGAATTGCAATTACCCATGTGCACTTCTCAGTTTGGGTCAGGCGTCTTTTTTTGCCATTACAAATCAAACAAAACATACATAATGAACGAATGTTATTATAACCATTGATCACTGTCACGGCGACATTAGACGTGTTGGTGTATGTGTCTGTGTGAGTGAGGCTATGCATTTATTACTTAGTTATATACCTATCAAATACTCTTATATATTACTAAACTGACAATGGTAAAAAATGTGC
>DWPA01000245.1:0-28911 GCA_018251375.1 Calpodes ethlius
CTATATCATTGTAAGATCACATCGTATTGTTTGTGAAGACTATTTCTACTATTTATTTAGATAGTGTTTTACTTTTAAAACATATCGAAGTATCGTCTCATTATGGTAGAAATTATAGTAGAAATTATATACATACATCGTCTTACTTGGCATAGAATTGGAAATCTTGGAAAGACTTTACATTATATGATAAGAGATGTCGCCACCGCATTCTTGAATCACGATATATTTTTTTTTATTGCTTGCACAAATTAGAAGAATCGGAGAACGGCTAAACTATATAATTTATGCAGACTTGAAGGCATTATTAAAACAGAAGTTCAAAATGAATGAAACCCAAAAATTTGAGTAATCAATAATCGTGACTAATGGACTTACAATAATAATATTTGAAGTGACTGTTTTATATATTGTATCATATGAACACCTGTTGTCTGCTGTAACTGGGGCATATCGACTGACATGTCACGGTGTACTGGACTTTCGAGGCTTTGGCTTAAAAATAATTAATAATAGAATCAATTTAACTGAAAACGTGAAATCACTGTGACTGGACACTTTTTAGTTCTTATTAGCCTAAGCCATTATGGAGCATGACTGCAGACTTGGAAGGTCTTTTAGTTCATGTTTATATAATATCAGGCTAAGTAAAAATTACTAATCTTTTATTTTTATACTCACAGAAAGGTGAAAGGAGTAACTTAGTTAATGTATAATCCAACTAATATTAATGACATCCGTTCATCACTAATAGCAAGTCATAAAAATTATTTATATTAATAATTATGTATCTACAAGATATGAAATTAGCTATCAATGATGCTGAAGTAACGTACTACAACGCAGGTTGTCCTGATGATGATCCTTAGATATATGTCCGCCCTAAACATCCGCCTGTAACTAGTCGAAATGGTTAAGAGTGTGAGCCGGTACGAACTAACCACAATCACCTAACAGTGACCATTTGCGACGAACGCACGCGTTGAAACAACGATTTTGCAACACCGACGCGCGCGATTTGCATACCGCACGAGCGATAATCTCGAACTAAACGACTAATTACAAAATTATTTGTGATAATTACAAAATTACTTGTAATAATTCCGAAATATTTCGGAATATTTGCAAAATTAGCATTTTATTTAAACAATTTTAAATGTTTGCGTAAAAGAGCGGTGCATTTTTTGCGAATATTACTTTGTGGCTCGCTGAAAGAAGTCGTCCGGTGGCACAAGTATTGTAAACAATCTTAAAAGACGAAAGTGGAGTGATGACTTATAGTAAATAAGCAGGGAATATAAACGGTAAGTAATATAAATTAAATAAGTAAAGTAGATCTACATATAATGAGTAAAAATATTAAGTTTTGAGTAGTTTTAAAAACGAACCTAGTCGTAATATTTAAATTCACTACCTGCCCGGTCAAATTGTTTTTTTTTCGGTGCCAGAGTTTTGCGCAAAATGCGTAATATCGAATAACATTTATTTCGAATTTTTTTTTTCGTTTTGTGTTTTGTGTTTTGAAAATGGAATGAGACAATTTTATTCTGTT
This sequence comes from Calpodes ethlius, assembly GCA_018251375.1. Classification (NCBI taxonomy): domain Eukaryota; kingdom Metazoa; phylum Arthropoda; class Insecta; order Lepidoptera; family Hesperiidae; genus Calpodes; species Calpodes ethlius. Next base: position 1,553 of record DWPA01000245.1, read on the forward strand.
TTCAGTATTGCCACTTGAAAGATTTTATTTATGAAAAAAAAAAAAATTGTAACAAAAACATACATTATTATAAAAAAAAGGAAATACTGAATATACCTTCTGGTGGCTTAATTTATAAGTCAGTTTAATTTAACACAACATTGTGCTGCCAATTTAATAAGTATCTCTGTATACGCTGTGTCATTAACAGTCATAACATAAAAACTATTACTAACATGAAAATACCCATTTTTTATCTACATTTAAGCAAATTAGCTTAACACTAGGCAAATGTTGATTGAAATGTGTGACTATAATTAAGATAATTAGGGGCCAAAAGTATGAAAGGCCTTTCAGACTGAAAAATGTAGTTACTATGCTATCCATATTTTCTCACTCAAAAGGAAGAATTCCTTCGTGGCCGGCAACGCGCTGGTGATTCCCCTGGTGTGTCCGTGTTCATGGGTGACGGTGATCACTTACCACCAGGTGACCCGCCTGCTCGTTTCCAGCTTAGGCTATAAAAAAATAGGTGAATATAAAGGAGAAAAAGACCACTCTTTAAAAAAAAGTAGAAGTAAAAAAAATCGCATTATTAATTGAATTATTGTTATTACTAAAAGACAGCATTTATAAGGACATTAGAATGCATGTATAGATAGAAGGAAAATGATATATCATTAAATGATTCCAAGAAAAAAATGGTTATAAGTAATGACAATTACTAAATAGGTCACATTGTACATTTATTTATGAGTTCTATTATAGTAGTTAATTCCGATACAGTTCGATTGCGAAACATATTTATATTTAATGCAATAATAATTACATCGAATGCATTTGTGAATAAATATCTTTGTTTTCTTCTTAATAGTAACAATTTATAAACATACCTGAATATCCTTAGCAATAATCTTTATTCAGTAGGATGCACTACAAACCAAGGAATTACATTTTATACTCAGGAATGAATAAATCTCCTAACAATCAGAATTAAAAAAAAAACATATCTCATCACAACCCTCATAACTGTCACACGGTTGGGGTCTCCTCACACAATGAGACACAACGTTGTAGGTAAAAAATGTAAAAAACTTATAAAACAGAGTAATAAAAAAAGCTAAACGTACTAACAAAAATTTTAGAATAGCATATCATATCACCGCATTTGGTTAAAATACATTTGTATAGTTCAAAAAAGTCTAAATAAGTAATTAAATAAAATTAATAAATATAATAGATAATGCACAAGATAAGTAATTTCCTATTATTATTTCTTACTCAGATTAAATAACTAGTTAACTTGAGATTTTATAAAAAAAAACACACGTCATGAAGTCATTGGAATTGGAACCTGCAGTGCATTGACCAAGAAACTCGTTTGATTTTTTAATTTTTTATTTAACTAACAATGTTTGTTAGTGTGTTTGTTTCTTATTCTATGTAGTTGAAATTTTAATCCGATGTCAATACATTTTTATGATAGGCATGACCAAATTGTATGCTTGGAGCTGCCTCCAGGCCAAGGAACTCATCAAGGATGAATAAAGCGGGTGCTAAATCTTTTATACTATAAAAGCGTGCTTTTAGTTTTAAAATTATTTATTTATGGAATGTTAATAGATCTAAGAAGAATTAATTCTACTAAATTCTCTTCTACAGAAGAAACCTTTGATAAATTGTTCAGATGTTACTATTAACTCTACCATTATGTAATTCTCAAGGCGAGTGTCTGCTATGTCTTCAATTAGAATAGTTATACATTTTGCATTACCTGTATTTATTATTAGATGTTACCCGCAGCTTCGCACACCTATGAGCAAAGAACAACAATCAGAAGGTTGTCAATTCCTTTCTACCATTGGTTGTTAGGAAACGCTTTGTAAACACTTGCTTGAATTAGGCTAAAATATATATCTTCCCACAGAAATGAGATATTGATATGTAAAAAGTAGCCTGCAGTACTCGTCGTCCTCCAAACTATCTTCAAACCAAAAATCATACCGTAGTGATGCTCCGTTGCGCCGTAAAAAAGGACAAACAAAAAAACAAACACACTTTCGCATTTATAATATTAGTGCATTTGATTTTCTTTTAATTAAAAATATTTTTAAAATATAGTCATAAATTAATTATTTATAAATAAATGCTATATATGGCCAGTCATTTTTAATCGTGTTATAAACATGATTAGTAAATTATATTATATCGGCAAGATGGGAATCAGTGAGTGAGACTGAATAGAGAGCCATTTGATTCTGTTCAATGCAATTTTCATAAAGTATTCTCAGAAATATTAACGACTCAATTATTTTGCTCAAGTGGCGGAATAGATTGTGGAAGATTACATAAAACTTATAATGATGGTATCATCTTAATGATATCCATGTGGCCTTGTTGAGCCTGCCATTGCATTGTTGCCCAACTTAGCGTACGTAGGCACCGATGTAAACCACTTGTCACATCTCCTGCGATAATTGTTTACGATAATAACGAGAATCAGAAAACCATATAATTTTAAAGATAAGACGTGTGTAGTTCGTTCCGTGTGTCACGGTATGGTAATCCGAAACGTTAAAATAAACGAGAAGTTGATAGGGTTAAATTGAAAACTATCAAGTGTGTCAAAGTTTTTTATTATCCTGACATAGCCGATAGCCTGTCATATCAGAGAAGCTCTGAAACTATGATAATTAAGTCAAAATATTGAGATAAAATACACAGAAAGCTTATTTTTTTTTAAATAATGACGGATTACACATATTCGCACACATTTGATCTCGGCTCGAGCTCAGTAGGCAGAATAATTACATACTACATACTGCATAAAACATCTATTACAAAGGTAAAAAAATCGTTTAACGCAAATAGTTAACAATCAAACATATGCCTTATAATTGTCGTACACATTAATTGTGCCACACTACACAAAAGGACGATTAGGTACAACTCACAAACATGTTTGCACTGACTATTGTATTGTACCCATTCATACTTGTAGCTCACTTTTTGACTACATTGTACGGTCAACCAAAGTACAAAGTATAAAATAGAAAAGTATATGTTATTACTCTTTACGTTGTTATGGGTCATTTTCTAAAACACTACTAATTTATTTTTTTTGTGTCAGAGTGACGAGTGTTTTACATTGTTTGAAAATGAAGTAAATTGTAGACTAAGCGCTTGGTGTGGCTCAGATATAAATACATACATCTATTAGATGACACTGTAGTCCACTTATTAGTATTTTTACATGTCGGCTGGACCTGGGAATCCCGGGACTGATCTTTGTCCATGGCAGACATTCATGTGAAAGACAAATGTTTGCACACATGTCATGAGTTTCTATGTCTGAATAATTCCTACCCAGTTTAATCCCAACGGTACTCAAGGTTCAGATTATTTATATCCCTGTCCTGCCACCGTCCTCACCATTGTTTCATTCACGTGTCGAAGAGTCAGATGCGCCCTTCATTTCAGAGCGGCAACGAATGATTTGTTCTTAAGTGTTATGGGCCACAATGACCACCTGCTTTAGGTGAGAAGAGTGCTAGTAGAGCAGAGTAGTCTGGCTAAGTAATCAGACAAGTATAATCTTACGCCAGTCTATCGCAATTAAAATAGTAGGTATATAATAGTTACTTTAAACAGGAGAGACCTGACGACATTCACATATCCATTGTTCAACAGGGTTTATCTCGAGCGGGATAAGTCTAATTGTAGTAGATCTAAGAAAATAATTACTATAATTTTCTAGGCTTTACTGAATCGCCCCAACCTCTATAACAATAAAGTCACAGTGGGTGATGATGCCCTCTAGTGTCCTCAAGTGCAGTGGTGGGAGTCAAAAAACATTTGAAAGATTTGAGATAATGTAACAAAAAAATACGAAAAATATTACATACGTTTTGCTGCTATTCTAACTTAAAGATTTTTAATAAGCATTTTTGCCAGCTCATTCTTGCTGAATTTTAAAGCTATGTTTCAGACAAGTTTGAGAATCTGTGATCTGTATTGAATCTATACTACTGACCTTCTTATTTTATAATTATACTCGTCACATACATTTAAATAATTACTTATCAACTTTCGTTAATACCTAATTACTTTAAATATCCGTAATGTTAACAATAGTAAATAAAAAAAATATGTACAAAAACTTCTTTACAAATAATGGTTTAGCACGTATTGTCATGGTATAATTGTTTAATAGCTTTGATATGATTTGATAACATTACAATAGCGAGTTTCAACTGAAATTTACTGTTCTATCTGTATAGGTGTACGTTTAAGAATATATTCAAACCACTTTTTCTTTACTGTATCTTCTTATCTAATAATTAAAGTTAAGAGAAAACAAATGTTATTCTTTTGTTTCTCTATCGATTTTGTTAGTAGTGTTTTATAAGATTTAGTGTTGTCAATTATAAAAAATGTATTGTTTATTGATATATTAATTAATAATACTGATGAAAGCCATAAAATGCAAATTCACGTTGTTCTCAAATTATTCTTAATACTGATGGTCGAATTTTAAATTTTGAGGGTACCTATACTTATTAATTTTAAATTACACACACATTATTGCGCTAATTAAATGAACCTGGAATGGAAGATTTGTTTTCATACCAAATTTCTCGATTGTTATTAAATTTTATCTTCGATGCCTTCTATCATAGAAACTCAATCATATCCGACAATTTTCAAAATTGCTAACAAATATGGACGATTTTCTCTTTTGCACAAAGTGAGTGTTATTAGTATTTACTAGAGAAAGTTTAGTTTATATTTAGCTGCCAAAACAGAGCTCTAAATCGGCATTCTTTGATTCAAAATAAGAAGTAAAGATAATTTAAAACATTACTTATCTAACCTACGAAAGGTTTAGATCTAAATCAGGTCTCGACCTCACGTCAATCTATTCAGACTTCCTACCGTATGCCATTAGTGACGCTATTATTGTATATTATTAGTATTGACAACGCACGGTGAGACACGTCGTTCACATCAGATATCCTTTTTAGGATTCAAAGCCAAAGTAGTACCTAATGGCTTTACCATAATTATCAATGTTATGCAGCTGGTTTTAGTGACCACAAGTAACCCTGCATTCGTTAAAATTCATATTGTTACTGAAATTATTCTGTGAAACTTGCCAAGCTAGCTCCGGCTCTGCTGTTCGAGATTGAGAGTAGTTTTAGTTGTAGGTACTTTAGTTCCTAAAGTTTCCCTTAATTTCTTCTTCCTGGGCTATCAACGATGCCTTTGGCGTAATTGTCCAAGAGCGACGGTGATCACCTACCATTCGATGGTCAGTCACTCGTTTGACGGTTAGTTGCATAAAAAAGTAAGTCGGTAACTTCCCTTTTTCTGGACATCGTGTTAATTTCTATGGCTACCCCGTTTTAATATTAAAATCGTTCTTTTAATCGCACGTTAGATTTACACATAAATTTATTGCAATAGCCATGAAAAATAGTTCAAACAATATAAACCTAACTTATTAAAATAGAGCAGATGTCAAGCCTTTTATTCATCCATAATATTCTCATTCCTTTGTCATTTTATTATTCTGATTGTCTACTCTTAATATTGGAGAAAGAACTTTTGATATTTGATTGAAATTTCGAATATTTTTGGCTAAATCTAAACTTACAAAGCTGCTTTATCTTTTAATAATATAGTCAACAAAGATTAATAAACAGCCAACTTCATGTCTTTCTTGATTCTAAAATGTTTTTTTCTTCTAATACTGTAAATGTCTTTCTAAATTATTTATGATTTATGTGTTGATAGATAAAGGATAATGATTTATATTTTATATTGCTCTCAAAATAAAAATAAGAAGTGCCCTTGTACAAATTTTACATAACATTTTTGTTTCCTGTTAAATTTTTGTGCATTGAGATAAAGCAACATGTATATTCCGTGGAACAAAGTCGTTATGTGCTGAGAAAATATTTTAATTTATTTCAAAATATTCCATTCCTTTAACTGAATTTCTGCCAAGTATTTGAGATAAAATAATCATGTTTAATTCTGATTCAATTAAAATTGTTAACGAAATAAATTACTTCACTACCTACTTCGTACGTTACAATCACGTTTAATATAGGTACATACGTATAATAATTGTGTAGACACATATAATAAACATACCTTTAATTACCTCCAGTATAAACTACGATAGATATGTAACTATTGTATTTTAAATTATACGTTTTCGTTGGGTGAAACTGGTCTTGTTAGACAAATTTATTACATTTTAGAAGAATATAATGGGAAAAGAACAGATATGTTCGCTTTGATCGTATAGTTGAGAAAGTTTTCTACGTTTTTAAATATTGTTTTTCATTGAATATTGTTCATCAATGGCAGATTTAACTATTATATAGTCATGTCTAAGTAAACTTCGCAGAATACAACTGACAATTGCGCCTCTTTATTAAATTAGGTATTTATTACAACACTTAGATTTTTCTTTATATTTACACGAGGTTATTATATTTATTTGTGTGTTTTCAAGAGGAGAGTGAATAGGCTTTTTATAAATTAGTGCGCTCAACATCCCAGACGGCTTCGCCATTTACCATCAGGTGAGATAGACAAGCATTGTCTTATCTAATGTAAAAAAATACTTACATTGTTAAGTTTTAAATAAGGAAGATCTATTATCGTGACCTAAAATTCCTAAAATTCTGACTATCCTTTAGACCTAAAATTCTGACTATAAATTCACAATGATTCTATATATGGTTGATTACTGATTGTTAACATTCTTCTTTTCTCTTTCTGGGTCGACTATGTACAGGTGATTCTGTGTTTCTGATATTCACGGACGATGACCATATTTCTTACATATCTTTATGTGCCCTTTATTTGTCGGTAATTTACATAACAATAATCCAGAACATACATATATATGGATAAAGAGATACAACGCTGAATGACGTCCATAAAGCACTTATAATTTACCAAAAAAAAGCATATTGAAACAGAGTTCACGCGAACTAATTAAAAACTTGAATAATAATTGCAAACAAAAACTTTACTTAGTACGGGTACTTTTTTCTACCAATTAAATACTCATAAAGTTAAAGGGGAAGTCCATGGAAATTACAATATACATATTTAACATCATTAGTTGATGTATAATACATATTTGCTCATAAAACCTATTGCTAATTTTTTGTATTTACTCAATCTATTTTCACATCTTACGACGTATTTGATATAATACTTACTACGACAATTGGAAAATCCTGAAAAAATTAACGAAATGATAACATAAAATGATAACAAAACATGAATGAATATTGAACTCAAATTCATTCAATCACGTGGGCATTTCTTCAATACACTTAATAACGCCATAAACGACGAAAGAAAACAATTGGATACTTTTGGAAACTAAATATCTTTTCATTTATAAACATTAACTTCCAAAAAAATGGTCGGTATATAATGTCGAGTATCATAGGCTTTGTTTGATACGTGGTAGTATTTTGATACAGTTTTTTAAATATTAAATATTTGATTACAATTCTCGCGATGGCGATTTTTCCGTATTTGTACTAATGAATTTCACCCGCATTTAAATATTACTTCAAGCCAGTTTCTCCAAAGATCGTACATACGTATGTAATAAGTACCACGCTACATGAACAATCTTTAACGAATAAAGTATAATGATAAATAAAAAAATATAGTTTATATAACTTAGAATATGCTTTGATAGTGCAAACATTTTTGTTATTGAGAAGTTACCTTGTCTGAACTCTGATTTTAGTATCAGGTCATGCTTATTATAAAAATGCATTGATGTTGAAATAAAAGCAAAGTGTAAAATTTAAACTTTGTAAGATAGAAGAAATTGTTCTAATTCTTCTTGCAATATATGACCCAAACAAACAAGTTAACACACTAACAAGTACTCCAAAACACTAACAATTGAACAAAATATTTTATATAACTTATACTGAAAGATCAAATAGGGTACTCACTACTCAATCATTTAACTTAACCGTATACTTTATTTAGTGTTATGATTTAATCAAAAAAGTGCAATTTTACATTGTCTTGATTACAATGTGCAGTATGCAAGCGATTCATTGGTTGAAAACCAAACATTGGATTGTTTTCCAAACAATCGCTCTTTGATTTGATGTAGGTACGTTTAGAAGCGTGTTTTAGTAAATCATATTATTTTGCAACTGGATCGCGTTACGTTTTAGCCATAAACGATTCAGGTGATTTACATGTGTCTTTGAAGAAAGAACTGGCTGATAAACTGATCTATCAAGACATAGAACTGCTATTTCTAAAAGCATGAAATATTGCATAAAAGTTTCAATAATAAATTTTACCACATACTTATATTTTGAAAATTCGTTACTTATGGTGGTAAATATTGGTTGAAAATTAATTTAGAATTGTTAATGGTTACCTATAATATTAGAAGTAGAAGTTTCCTAAATCATCTTTTTTGGAAACTCATCGCCCAAAGGAACACAATAGGAGATGTGTGTCAGTATAAAATTTTGTCATTTTGGAAGTTAGAATGTAAAAAATAATTTCATGTTTACAAATAAATATATTAACTGAATATAATGTTGTGTTTGAAGTGTCTGAAGTACCTAATGTGGAAAAATAAGGGACCCGCTTGGCTATTAAAAATTTAGCAATGCGGCTATAGCAACTTGTTTAATAAGAGAAGCATTTACTGGCAAAAAGTATGGTCATACACTTGGAATATAGTACGGAATTTTAATAGAGTTTTTTTTTATATTCGTTAATTTTTAATGAAGGCCTTAAGATTGAACAAATGTTATTCATACGATTGGGGCACTATCTCGACCACCGCTATTGTAGAACAGCGTGATAGAGACGTTTTAAACCTTCATTAGAAATAAAGACCCTGCCTTGCCTTGGTCGCAAATGAGTAGATGTCTAGGTGTATTTAATGACTAAGTTCTACCTATAGTGGAATGTAGGACAATCTGCAATTTATAAGACATAAACATAAAATAAATATAATTTTTGTAGTTAAATTTTATTGCAATATAATAGAAGACATTTGGAAATAATTTAATAGTAGGCAGTAATAGTAAACAAATTGTGATTTAATTATGGTACTAAAATTTCTTGTGGATTTATATGGAGTGCTATAACTTCATCGTTAGATGTGGTTTATATTTTTTTTACATCTATAACTGAGAAACGATTAAACAGGGCGTTTAGTGGGGGTTGATCATCGCCAACTATAGATATCCATGATGCCAATTCTTTATGAAGCACGTTTTAATTTCAGAGTCATTATGATGGTTGAATATCTATTCAAGAATACTGCAAACTTTGAGATTAAAAATCCACATAATAATGAGTAGATATTAATTCATTATTTAAGAACTACCAAATGCTTCGAAGTAGAAAAACATCATATCTGAGATTTTAAATTATTCACAAAGCTGTGCAAAGTCCGTCATTATGGTTTGAGCTCAGTATTGGGACAATTATGGGTGGTGAAAAACAGAAACACAGAAACTTATTCTTAACCATTCAATATTTTTTTTTATATCAATAACACAGAAACGCTGTTTAAATCAGTTGATGGATCTGTTCAAATATTTATTTATCACACCGAGTTCGTTATGATGCTGCAATAATAGTTTCCCAAAGTGAAGCGTGAGATTTTTAGGTGGCGAAGTCTTTCGCTAACTTGTCTCGCAGTTCGACGGATTTGCGCAATTTAACTTGGCGGTAGGAATTACGTAACAGACCAGTGTCAACATAAACAAACTTCGTGTTCATCCATTGTTAGGCTGTGATATTGTCGCTTGTATACATGTAATTACTGTGCAATGACCATTGCGGTTTTTGTACCATGATGATGAAGTTTAATACCTTTAACCGACATGTGTATTGAACATCAAGCGCGTACTGAGATTTTAACGTTACAAATTTTCTTTGAGAGCCATCCGGGGTGTACAATATAAATATAAGTAATTGCTTGTTCGGATGTCTTTGGAGATATTACTCAAATAAAATTCCGAGTCAGCCGCCAATTAAGGGCTTGTTCAATATTTCTTCCTGTTTTATTGGCTGACAATACATCAGTGATACATTTCGTGTTACTGATATTTATGGGCATGATTCATACTGATATTATTAATAGTGATATTCATGGGCGTCGAAGATAGCTCTGCTCTTCTGTCGACTATTTACATAAAAAACATTGTGAAGTACGCTTTAGATTTCGTGCTAAGTAGTAGTTAATACAGAAAAACAGACAAGAGATCAGTTATTTTTATTATTGCAGGATGATGGCATGCAGGCATCTATTTTTATGCAATTAAATATTGGTGACAAGGCCAACGTTCGCTCTGCGTTGCCATTTAGTACTGAGTGAAGGGATTTGTGCGATTTCGCAATTCATTAAATAGTTCGGATAAAAATACTGTTGATAAAAATAAAACAAAGTATAGATAGTTCTTATGTACCGTTGGCAGATTCAATAAAAAACAACAACCAAAGCATTGTTAAATACTAACTAACAGCTGAATATAGTCTCATTATGTACCCAATAGATTTACGCTATCCTCATCAGAGAATCACATTACTAATAATATTATCATATTAAAAATTATCATAACTTTATATACATTTCAATGATATTTGGGATTTTCTCTTCGCTAGACCTAAAAAAAAAATATTCCACTGTACACTGCGATTATTCGGTGCTTTATTACGACGTATATGGTCGAACTCGATCGCAATGACAACAGGAAGTGTACGAAAACGCATGCATTTTTCACACGGCGCCCGCACGTGCAGCGACCATCGTTTATCAACGTCGCTCGCATACGACAAAAAAACGCGAATACTTGCCGTATAAACGTACAAATTCAATAGGTACATATTTCAGGGAATTAGCGACCAAGCGGAAGTTTGAAAGTGATTGTACTATAGAACGCCCTTTAACTTAGTCTAATAAATTTTGTATCACGAATACCCGGAATCAATGTTTTAATGTGCCTTAAAAGCACCTTTCTAACTCGAAAGCCTATGCCAATTCTATTGTAATCCACTGGGAAAATCCGTTAATGAATTAGATTTCACTATTTATTACACTTTAATCCGTTAATGGATCAGATTTTACATTTATCTTATGCAAATCAATAAGTGGATTAGATAACGCTTTTGTTTTCCTCTGTGAATCCGAACACCTAAAGTTAGGGTTTGTGTTGTTTGATGTTTTCGAATTGATGCTGTTTTTTTATTGGGATCGTTTACTTTCGCATATGACATATGTAGGTAAAAATTTTCTTTGTAAGTATATATTTAAAGATCGCACGTAGGTAATGTTGTACTGTACAAAATAAGAAAGTTTTGTATGTTGTAAGCAGGTGAATGGAGTTGAATTAACTATGGCATAGTAATCGGTGTCGATTACGAAATTAAAAGTATCATTTAATATTTTCACTTGATAAAAACTCAGGATGTATACAATCAATTATAACAACTGTTACATATCCACTAGTTAGTAAATTTGTTTCCCATATTTATTTTATTAATCACACATTTATTTTCTGTTTGGCCCCAATTCTGAAATCTACAAAGTGAAACTCGGTCAAAAGCTAATAAATACCGTTTTATGTTTAGATTGTAATATTACAAAGTAAAGCAAACACTTCATTTTGAATTCGTCACACTGACGCACATGCGATAAAACACATATTTATTTAAAAGAAGAACATGTTTAAAAACAAGCCGTTTTGCAATTCACTTTTTGTTATTGAAGGCGAGTAGGAAAATCATATCAAGTTTATGCCAGTTTGGGGGATTTTACGTCAAAGTGCCGTTTTAAGGAAATCATATTAATTTTTAAACAAGGTTCTGTGTTTGACCAAAGGATATATGTGTTTGTATGTATGTGTGTATGATTGTATTTATGTATGTATGATTTTGTTTGTATACGGTTCTCTTAAAAGTTACTAAACTGATTTAGATAGGGTTATATTTATTGAAGTGTCTATTTTTCAGGGAATAACATAATATATAACATGTAAGAATCTCAGAGATAATGGAACTTTTCAATAACAATTCGCGATTGTTATGATCGTATTACGTAACAAATACACCATTGACCATGACAAAATATATAACCTTTCCATCTTTAAACCTTTCTTTATTTTTATGAGATTATTTATATTTTAATATTAATATCCATTCTAACACGATAACCTAGAGTGTGATGGTGTGTCTTGGAGATATAATCTGTAATTTGTAATTACGTCTTTAGTACGTATATTTGCACAAAATATGAAAAATTAAAACTTAAAAAAATATTTGTACCGCGTTCGAAAATAACAGATACAGAAAAAATAAGAAAATATACTTGAATATACTAAACATTATATATTTTATATAATAATTTGAATATTGAAGAACCATAATGTTTCATCTTGATCTTTAAAAAACTGGTTAAGTAAAATGTTTCTTTATTGAGTAATTTTCTATAAACTAGTTTTGAATAACAACTAAAAAGAAGGAAATATAGAAATATATGCAAATAATAATAAATATATTATCGAATGCTACATTACGTAACTATGTTCAGTTCTCAGACATTCAATGAGTTTTCCAGATAACAAAAACAATTGAATTACTGTAGAAACAAAGCGAAGTATTTTCTATCTACCGTCAGTTGGACGCAGTTTATCTTCCCGGACATGCTTTTAGTAAAACAATGTTTACATACACAAGACTTATTGTAAACCTTACATTATTTGCATTTTATGTTATTTTAATTAAGTGGAAAAAACACTTGATGATTGTAAAAAAAATAAGGATACAGTAGCACATGAAATAAGCAAGAGGATTTAAACACACATGAATATTTTATTCTTACATAAGTATTTACGCTCAGATCATTCCCCTGCCACCCTCGCCACAGGTAGTGCATTACAAATGCTCGTGTGCTATAAAATTGCAAGTGTATCAGTATCCTAATGCACTTTAAAATTTGAAAGTTACATTTGTGAGATACGTATCGTAATAGTTTCACCATTCTTTTTTTAACCGGTAAATGTCAGGCATGTTTTGTTATTAACGTCAAAGGTGTCACCGGTATTCATCAGTGCGTTACCAATAAAAAGAGATGGATTTCGTTTTGTTTTTTATCCAAAATTGTCACCGGAAGTATTCGCAAAATCTTGAATTTCTTTTTCAATTTCTATCATCATCCAAAGTTCTTCTTGTACGTAGTTGGTCGTAGCTAGATGAAGTCAATGGTTAAGTTAAACGATCTTTGTTTCCTGTAAATTGTTTTAATTGATTTAAGAAAATATATATAATAATTTAGAATTTGTAAGGCTAAGTTAGTGAGGTATTTCCGCTACCGGATTGTAAATCATAATGTAAATAATATTACTTCCGCACGCTGGAGATGAAATAATTATGTTTGCACTTCTAATGCACTATTGCAAAATTATTATAATCAATTATATATAGAAATTATTAACCTCGTACGTAAGAATAAAATTAAAAATATTTAGTATTTAATAAATACAGAAGTCAAAGATGAGCGTATAAACTTATCGACTAATTCAATATCTTCTGGTCTATGCGAATTACAATAGGCCTGTCTTTATACTACGAGAGCGATTGGTGAATAGAATACGTCAATTTGTTCTAATTGCCCTTGCCCCTTGGTGAAGTTCAAAGCCAAATCCAATGATCCATTATTTTTTCGCGTTGACAAAATGGAGGTTAAATTTTCGTAACCAACCTTGATAAGGAACACGGAATTATAGTTACACAAGGTTGCCGCGATGACACCACAAAACAGTTTTTGTTGAGACTCATTGTCGAGATGTCCTCACAAAAGCATATTATCAAATGAATGTTTGCCCGTGTATCCGCAATCATTACCTAGGCATTTATCGTCAAGTGATTTAAATGACAAATTGTACCCATCAAGTAGATACTTAACATTATGATAACAAATTTTATGTTCTAATGCTAAACATAATACATCCAAAGTTTGATAATGCAGGCGAAGTCGGATCGTAATGCATTTTATCTCTTTGAACAACTAGTTAACACATTTAATATTAAAATAAGAAATCATTTAGATATTTTAGAGACAATTAATCTGTATATATCTACTTGAGTTTTTCAGCTGTATGAAGCAGTCGAATACGTGCAAGTTTATTGCTATTTTAATTGGCATTAAAATGACTTAAACGCTGTGGCCTTATTTTGATTTATCGCCAACTCACGCAAAATATTAAACTTTAACTTAAATGTCAATGAAATTTAACTTGTAATTTTTGTAGCTTTGTTATTACGTTTCTTTAAGTAAAATCTGCAAACCGAGATAAAACAACTTTCTGGTATCCTACGACATAAAAATTTATACATTGCTTTAGTTTCGATGACAATACATGTATGTATATAACAATATATAAGTAAGTAAGACCTGATTCTACACTCAGGGTTGGTGGCAGACGAGGAAACATTTCAATGGTGAACAACTGTTACTAAATTTTATGAGTAATAAAAGTATGTTTCTTGTTTTTTGTTTTTAAAACTATTTGCTTATTATTATTATAAGTAATGTTAATATAAAGCTTGTATGGATATCATTACTAAATTGTATAAATTACAATCCAATTACAAATCTTGTGGTACTATACGGTTTTTATCGATTTCAACAGAAACTAATCTATGAATTGAACCATTAAATTAAAGTTCATTATAAAGAATGGCTTTTTGTAGATCATTGTACGTCCGTATTGAAATAAGTACTTCTTGTTGTTGTTGCATACAGTTAGTAAATTTTCTAACTTTGTCCAAGTTCAGTTTAAAAATCAATTTTGGTATGATTTAGTAAAACGTAGAGGCTGGGTAAAATTATTTCTGTCCAACAATCACTGGCAATTACAATGAGCAGCAAGCAATCATAAAATGATTACAACGTCCGGCAATAAGATCATTAACGCATTTACAATCACAATTCAGCGGTACAAAGATCACCACATAATGTGAAACTTTCATAAGTTGCAATAATATGTTCAGTACTAAAATGTAAATAATTTGCTTGTTTCAGAGGAGCAGTTATGGATGTGGATGACAAAATGCAAGAAAATAAAAATAAAAATTCGGATAAAAAGAACAATGATAATGCTGGGGGTAACGTAAATGCAGCCAATGACTTTAAAAATAGTATTAACAAAAAACAATTGGGAAAGGAGGACAGCCAAAAGAAAACCGACGAGCTCGATGATGACAGTTGGAAGCAATTAAATTTTTACCAAAAAGCAAGACGAATGATCTCTTTTATTACAGTTGAACCGATATTAGCATGCTACGTAATGCCATCGGTTCTCTCTGCTCTGGCAACGCAGAATTTATACTTAGAAAAAGCGTGCCGAGTAAATTTGAAATACGAACATTATATTTGTGACGCCCTAACTTTAAGAGAGACTGCAAACTATACAGCTGAAGAAGAAGCGGTACAAACTCTAGTAGCATCTGTTACAGGATGGAAAACAGTACTACAATCGTTCTTGCCATGTGGAATATTAATATTTCTTGGCGCGTACAGTGACCGAGTTGGCCAACGAAAGTTCTGTATGCTTCTACCAATAATTGGAGAGTTTCTAACAAGCATCGGACTGATTGTCAATACTTTTTTCTTCTATGAACTGCCAGTGGAAGTGGCGGCGGTTACAGAAGCTATATTTCCTGCATTGACCGGTGGATGGTTTACAATGTTTATGGGAATATTTAGTTACATTGGAGATATAACAACAGAAGAGCAAAGAACTTTGAGGATTGGCATTGTGAATTTGTTCTACTCGTTAGGAGTTCCAGTTGGTGCTGCTCTTAGTGGAATATTAGTGCGAAAAATTGGCTTATACGGTGTTTTCTCTTTAAGTGCTACCTTATATATTCTGAGTTTCTTCTACGGATTCTTTAGGATCAAAGAGATTAAAAAGACTGATGTGGAAATCGTAAGTACAATTTTCATATCTCATTTTCGTGTCACGTTTTCTAAAAATAAACTTTTTTATTTAAGAATTTAAATTTACTCCTAAAAATATAGTAATGGTTTTTTAGCTTTTTTATGGATAATACATACCTGTAATAAATTTTTCAACTCATATTCTTAAACATCATCACATTTTTGCCACATCTCATGCAAAAATTCCATTATTATTCTGAAGCAAGGTTTAGTGCCAAAAGTTATTTGTAAGCTTCACGCTTTATGATTAGGTTAACAGTCTTATTCACATTTTTATACAAACATTATCCTTTCCGTTATCTACTTTGAAAACTTGATATTCCCGATTCTATAGACAATTGAATGGAACAAGAGGTCTTGTAATTGCTATCAAATTGATGACACAGTCTAACACATTTTTGCATCTAATTGTAAATCAACAGTTATAATTTATTCCGTGTATTAGCGGTGAATAATAATATATTGAAAAGTACAACGATCTCTTTAATTTATTCTGATACACTGAGCGAGTGTGTAATGAATGCATTTAATTATCACCTCGTTAATAGTTTCAATTAATTAAATCTGGTGATTAACGCCTAGGGACCCATTCTAGCCTTTTTTTGGGATGAACCGGCATCCCATGACTGACGGCTACTATAATTATTTTTATAATAATTATCAACTTACATTTTATAGTGCTAAGAACTTGCATCATGTTGAATACTTCAAATAGTCAATATAATTACTTATTTCTATTTTAAGAGTTAAGCAAATAAGTCTTTAAAAATAAAGATTAAAATTATTAATACCAGCTATCTTCAGTTGTTAGTTCAGTTCAGTGTATCATATATACTGATTAAATTTTAGAAGGAGAAAAATGAACAAGCAATTCAATCATACATTAATTTTTGGGACTTGAACTATTCACACAGCGCATGCCATGTAAGCTCACAATACGCACGAATTTTTGCTATCTCAATTGAAGAATATCATTATTGCTGTAGCGAATTTATATACAACTAGCAACAACTCGCGGTTGAACTTGTATAGATTTAGTAACTTCCGCAACTCCGATGCAGTTCCGCGTAGATCATAAGTTTCGTTTGTAACTCACTTTATGCATGTCAATTTAAAAGCATTGCTTAGGAGACTTTCACCGTTTCTCCTCTTCAATAACAAAGTACTATGTTGAAAATTTTAAGTTATGGCGCCTAGCATTGAACCAAAAAAATACTCGCATTAGTTTACTGATAAATGGTACTTATATTATTATGTCAGCTAGGATAAACTTTAGCTAGTCAAGGTCTTATATTACAATTATCTTATTATACACAATGGGCATCCTTATCACTAATTATGACAGTCATCCAGACAAAGATTCTTGTCTTACTAAGTAAAGTGTTCGTTTCTTACCACTACTACTTCCAATTACTATGTTATAAGTTACCACTACTTACTAACCTTTTCTACTACTGTCATTTTAGAAACTATAAAACAAATACCATACGTTACTTTCTTCTAACGATATTGAGTAAATTGTGTTTGTTGTTACATCACTACCCTGTGAAATAAGTATTTCCTTCATTGTTATTTTACTCAACTCTTCACGGAATATTTACAAGTACGCCAACAGACTTTTCTTTCCGACTTGTATAAAAGACAACAATAAAACTAAATCAACAAATCGAATTACATAATTTCCTTAATGCTCCTTGACGAATAATTGTCAGGGCAAAAAATTACTTAGAAGAACGCACTTCTTACGGTCGAGAGATTAACCAACAGGGAATCATAATGCTCCTACAGTCTGTGAACGATAATGAACGGCCATGGATTAGTCGTGGGCCTTTTTGGTTACGTAACTGGTCGGTTCAGTAAATAAAATGGAGCATCAGACCATAAAGGACAAAAAGTCCACAAACTTGACCTACTTAATTGTTATAATGGTCGAAAGAAGATTATTGCATCTGCATTTCTACATTAAATTAAGTAAACGTGCGTTATTTAATAACTGACAACATAGATTTTGTTTTCGTTCAAGTGTTTATTTGTTATTTTATGTTTCGATTTTCTTACTTTCTGAAAAATGAGTATTATAATGTAATATAACAAATGGCAATTATAACACGACACCTAAATAAATGTATTCTCGATTAGTAAGCGGATTTACCCCTATTGATGGATGATTTGAGATAACGTAAATATGTTACGAATAATTCAAACAATGCGAAAACATCGTTTTCTCTCTTTTTAATAGCATATTAGGTACGAGCAGATGGACAATGTATGGTTAGTGGTTTAGTCGCCTGTATAAATACTGAAATATATAAAAACGCCTACATAAAAACGCAAAAACATAGCGTCTCTGATGCGTTGTTGGTTAAAAGGAAGCAATGCGGTTTGCGACAGGAATGAAGTAGTATATATGTTTCAGGAAGGCGCACTAAAAGTAGAAGAGACTAACATGGTGCATGTATTGTTTGATATTTCCTTGAAACTTATCTATTCGAAGTGGTTGTTTCTTATAATAGCTTGTGCAGGATTAAAAATCTGTTCTGGGGCACGATATATTGATATATCACCTTTTTATGTCCAGTAATACTCGTTAAAGAGGTATATCCCACCTTACACATTTATCTATCGATTACCCTTCAAGAATATTCAGTAAGCTATTGTAAAATTGAGCCTTACTATTCACAAAGTGAGGATTTTTTGGTGTATTACAGGATAATTAAAGATGCTATATACTTTGATCTTCAAGATTTATCAGTTCATTTCCACGATGGATTTTGTAAGAATCAACGTCCCCGTAGTATAATAAACCGTAATGGACTAATGCCATTGTCTCTTACGTATGTGTATTCATTCAACTAAAGCGTTGATCAAATTATTAATGTGATATTGTTTAGGAACTATACAGTCATGTATCTAAACCATTTCTAGAAATTCAATGGCACATAATTATAACATAAAATTACAACTGAATACACATGTCATATTTAATTCAATGACACTGTGGTGATCATAAAATTAATAATGAAAATATACTTTTGAGTACATTTGTCCAGATGTAAACGGGTGGTTCACATTAATGCGCATCGTAAAGCTTGATCAAGAGAACAGATACGTTTCTAGGCATCAATCTCTTTGTAGACCGGGAAACACTGTGGGTGGAGAATAATTGAGTGTAACCTTAGCCTTAGATGATGATCGTTCATAGCCCTACGCCTTGTGATCGCAAGGTGATAAGTTAAACAACTGCGAGTGCGGACATTAGGTAGTTGGATGGCTCATCGCTTGTAATGTGACTAAAGTTCTTGAACACGTTGGCTACGTTGAGCCATTGATCTCAGTTTTTATTTATCTGTTTATGCGTCACCATTAAAATACTCACTTCAATAAGATTATAACCTCAGAGAAGATAACCTCAGAATTCACAAACGATACGATCGGGTCTCACAATGAAATAGAGAGAAAAGATAGACTGTACGTATTCCCATCTTTGTAATTGGTATTGTTCAAGAAACTAGAGTGATATAGTTGAGAATACCAAAAAATATTTTTTTTCTATTTTGTTGTGAAAAATTGTTGTGAAAAATCGTTGTGAAAAGGGGAGTAGGGTGCGGGACTTACTTTCGTATATCTATTGTGCGTATAAAATATCTGCGTGATGAAAAAATAGCAGTATAACATTCTACATAATTAATTATGGTTTAATAGATCTGTTCTGTATCTATTCTCAATATTCTATTTATCCATTGTTATCACTTAATTGCTTAACAACTGTCAAAAAGATAGTTTTCATTATTATTTTGCCTACAAACTCATCCAGAAATTACGGGTAGGATAGATTATTCAAAATAGTTGTAAGTACGGAAGATAAAAGACAAGTTTACATACCTACCTTGATAAGTAGGTATGTACTGATGTATCCAAGTTTACAAAAGGAGTTCCATAGAACGAAGTAAGACATCAGGTTTCTTTATAACAGGTACACATCGTCAGGATTTAAAATTATATGACATTTTATATACACAGATATAAATCTTACAATTTCAGTGTAAGGTGTGTTAAAGACGTCTTTGCTTACAGAAAACGAACGGGTGCTGTGAATGGCTGCGAGATTTCTTCGATACTCGATATGTGAAAGAAACATTAATGGTCGCTTTCAAGCCAGGACCAAATAACCGAAGGCTGAGAGTTATTATGCTTGTCATCGTGCTCTGTGTTGTCATTGGCCCCATTTATGGTTAGTAAAAAATCATTATTTTTAATTTGTACTTAAAAATAAAACAGGTTGAATATACTCCTGCATCATGCACAAAAAAGGCAGTTGTCAAATAAGAATGGAAACGAGAACGCAGGTTTTGTACGGCGTTGTAATATCAAGTGCGTTACTATTAAGAAAAAGAGAAATATAATTTCACTACATTATGTATTATAAGATTTGACTGCAAGTATTACATAAAATATCTGTAATGGAATTATACTTCCTTGATGAAAGTATCGAAATGAGTATATTTTAGTATTGTGTTCATTAGTCTACTAAAACTGGAAAATGAACCGGGTGTGCTTTTTATAAGTTAATTAGGATCGTAGAGTAGCTTGTGGTTCTCAACAGGTATATATCTATATGTAGATGTTTACGGAAACTCAACGGTAGCTGAATAGATACGAAGTGGATATTAAACTGCTAGAGAGTAGCTGGGATTGCTTATAACCACCAAAAAGTTTCTATATTATAGAAGATATCAAACATTTTTTCATTTCCAAAATCTGCTTACTAGGATAAACACGTTGTGTCTTAGTTTGCAAAGCGATGGGTCCCGTTTTCGATTCACGGTTGTCTATTTTATATTGCATATATTACACAACACAGGGGATCCAGGCGACACAAAAGAAAATTAAATATGGGAACAGTTACTACCCTTTCGGATCTTTTTACTTTTTTGCACGAACTGATATAAAATCCAATGTACAAATTAACTGTTTCAATAAAAAATATAAATGATTGCAAATTTCTTAACACTAATCATAAAAACATGAGCCATCTACAGGGAGTATTACTTTATTTTAATGTTGTATGTGTTTCTAATTTCAGGTGAAATGTCCGTTATGTATTTGTTCACAAGATTCCGTTTCAACTGGAACGAGGTCGACTTCAGCATGTTTTCTACTTACGCCATGTGTACTTCATTAGTAGGTAAAAGTGTATACACTTGTTTTCACTTTGTTAAACTTGAAACTAACTGTAAGGGCATTAAAACGTTAGTGAGAAGAGAAAACTACTTTAATACAAGTAAAATTAATGACTACAGTCTGTTAGCCGCTGTCATGGGGTTCTTGGTTTCGTATGAGTGTTAATATGTTCAAACTACTCGTGAAATAGGGAAGGGAATAATTAATCATCTATTAGTAGGTCATAAGCAACACGATAAACTTACGACTCACGCATTAATATTAGAACACATTTCCTTCTCGTTACAAATCTTTAAAATATAAGTCTTTATGTATGTAAGTTTTTATGTAGATATCTGAGAGAAGACCAGAGAAATGGATCAGAGTAGGTAAATATCTAAGAATGTTTCTCATTGAAAGTCATTTAGCAGTAATCCGGTAGATAGGAAATTATGGGGAAACTTCAATATCATTAAGTCGCAAAGAAGCCTTTGCACAATGCCCAATGTGATTGCCCCGAACCAGGAAATTATCTTCATTATGTTTTTCTGACGAGGTAGAATAGTTCGTAACAATGCACAACGTTAATCCCCTTTTTTGGAGTTGACCACATGGTTAATAGGTTTAAAAATTAAGTACATACCTATATGTTTACTTTAATAAGTATTCTTATTTTTTACAGGAACATTATTTTCCGTCGGCGTGTTCAGCCACTTGTTGAAGTTTGATGACGCGATAATTGGAGTAATATCGTGTATGAGCAAAATTTTATCCGGATTTATGTATGCTTTTGCAACAAAAACATGGCAGATTTACATAGGTATGGTAATTTGATAGCAAAAAAGGGTGATCAATTATAATTACTTCCAGTTATTAAGATAATTTTATCAGTTGGACTCATAGAAATTATATTGTAAAACGCTATTTATAATTTGACGAATTGTATCCATTGTGATCCACCTGGATCAAGCAAGCGGCAAGTTAGCCGAGTGAAGGTTTCTGGGTTCGAAACCTGGTCGGGTAGACATTTATAAATGTTTGGACAGTCTACCATTTAGAGACTTGAATATTCTTCCAACGACATGGTTTTTAGACTTGAGTTCTGTGCGTTCCTCTTCAACCTAGTGCTTTAAAGATTGTTAGGATATCAATGAATAAGAATTATAATGAATAAGCCGGCGTACTTACCTGAAAGTTCACCATGGACTATAAAAGATGTACCTACTTCATGTTGTATATTCGTTCATTCATAAAGATTCAATATGGTTAATACTAGCACTATTCTCTCTGATTCTGGCACAATCCGAGTCTAGCACAAAAACAAACTGGGTATCAAAGGTAGGTGTGCTATCGATACACAAATTTAACTTTTGTCTATAATTTAATATCTTTTGCAGCTCCATTAGTGGAAATTTTTAACGGCACATCTTTCATTGCCATGCGGTCAATGGTATCTAAATTAGTGCAAAAGGATGAGTTAGGTAAGTTTATGGTATCTATTTACTTTGTTACTTCCTACATAACTACCTACATACTACATGGTAAGCAAGTAGACACTGACCCACGTTGGTACCCTTTTTACTTTAACAACTCGGTACTTACTGTTTTGAAATTCATTTATCAGTAAGGTAACCTTGTAGCACTTGCAGTAAGTATATCCACTTAAACTCAGGGATCTTTTACGTAATGTAATTGCGACAAAGGATCTGACTATAGAATAACTGTCAGATTGTCGCTTTCTACAGTGAAGTTCTAGGTTCTACAGCTTCAGCTCCGAATTTGGTTCTTCCGACACGCACATCGCATAAAGGAAACTATTGGATTAAGAATACATACATTCGAATCCTCTTTTAAATCACACGTTTGATCAAATATAGATAATCAATCAGTTAATTTAAAAATTTACACGAATTAATAAAGCAAAAACACGCTAACAAGAAAATTTTAAGGACCTTTGTATTTTTACGACTTATTTATGTTCTAGGTAAAGTAAATTCCTTCTTTGGGCTAGCAGAAGCCATGATGCCTCTGGTATACGCTCCGATGTATACAACAGTCTACACAGCTACGATAAAGACCTTCCCGGGAGCTTTCTTTCTTCTCGGAGGTGGTCTTACTGTACCAGCTGTGGTGATATTCTTGTAAGTCGAAAAGAAATTACGAAGATACGTACATTTCGTATAAAGAGCTTCCAGTCATTTTTGAATCCAGATCAAACACAGCTTTTCTTTGAGTATTCCGCTATACAAACAGACGAAAGCTATGGTACTATGTTTCTCCACTTGGAGGTCGTTGGCGTTGGCGTTAATGACGTTCATGTGCTGCACTAGCCACTTATGATCTGGTGAATGGTCAGCTCATTTGTCAGCCTAGGTTATTGTTCATTCACCTAGCTAGCTACCACCAGCCCAGAATCTACTGTGATATATTTTATACGTGTTTCGAATCAAGTGTAGGGCCAGTATTAGTCCGAAGCCTCTGCGTCCTTTTTATCCCGTAGGATGTAAGCGACGCATGCTCATGGCCATTGATAACAATGCTCACTTACGTACGGACGTAACTTGTCCTAGACGGGCCCTTTACCAGGATTTGATCAAGGACCCCCGCTCCGGCGAGGTTCGTTAATGTTCCGACATTTTAGGAACTTTTGATTGCTCTGTCAGGCTCCTGTATAATTAATACGTCTGATACGCCAATAGTTACATTTATGAAAAGTCCTGTAACTGACTATAGTACCTAACTTCATCTGTTTCCAGATGGCTGTATTTGGCTAACAAGAAACACAATGTAGATAACATCAAGAAGAATAAAGAAACAGAAATGAATCCAGAGAAAACCGAGAAGAATGGTATTGAAAACAAAGCGTTTCAGGTAGATGAGAAGGAAACTATTACTAATGATGACGTCAACCAATCACAAATAGAGATGGGCTTCACTGAAAGCATGATTTGTACTAATAAACTGTGAGATATATTTCATTGTACTAGGTATCTAATTATAAAAAACGTAACATAGGTAATTCATTTACAGTATCTATTATCTTTATGAAGTATGAGAATTTAACTATCAATATTTTACTATCATGACATCTAATTACAGATTTAAGTACCTAATGATAATTTATACCAATATTTGGAGGTTATATTGAGGATGGTTGCAGGTAAGATACAGGAGATCTTTAATCCTGCAGATATTGTAAATAATACAAAGTAATTCTGTGATATTTATAACACATTTTTGTACTTCTAAATGTGATATATACCTACTGATACAGGTTCCTTACTATTTAAATATATTTATTAATTGAATTCGACCGAAACTATAGGATGTTAGGAATGTTCAATGTTACCAGAAGTCGTTTTTCGATTCAATTGTGGTAAAATTAGAGAAGGTACTACTAATAGTTGGTATTAAACATTTAAATTCGTACCGAAATTATACTAGGAACGGTTACCTAATGGAAACTTTAATAGTATCTAAAAATGTCCTACTTAATTTGTTTCAAGTGTAAAATTAAATTTAAATCCCACTGATATTGTTCTACAATAATAAAAAAATAAATAAGTTACTTACGTAAAGATAAAGTATGTACCATATCACATCAGAACAATCTCAACGTTGTGGTCGTAAACATAAATACGACATAGATACTTCACGGCGAACATGTCGCCAAGTCCGTTAGTCGCCATATATTTCAAAACGAAATATAGAAGACGTCGTCATGGACTTCTGACAGCGGGGTTAAAACTTCTTAAAAAAGAGCGGGAATTTTATGTCCAATGTAAGAAATATCAAAAAACTTTAAATATTATCTGTACTTTTCTTTATACTATTTATTGTAATTTCATATGAATTATGAACTCATGATTGACAGCTATTTTTTATTGCGTGTTGTAAAACCTCTGTGAGCGGAACATTTAATTTTGGGTTATAAAGGGGGAGGTCTGGGAACGCTGCTTCCTACTGAACCGCTCCCCTAACCAGGACAAGTGTGTACCACCAAGCTGTTGGCTCAAGCAAATCCATTGTTTTTAGTCAAGACGAGCAAACTCATAATGAATAATAACTTTAATGGTCAAAAGCAGATAATTAATGGAAGCTATACGAAATCTAGGGCGGCTCTGTTTTCATTAACTCCCCGCTTGGTGCCTCTATGACATCAACAACGTTGAGTACTAGTGGTGTCAAGAAAAAAGTTGATATTGTCATGATATTAGCAGTCGTGGTATTGTATCTCGATTAGTTACTCTGTACATTATACACTCCTCTACTGAAAAGTATTGCTTGTCTACTGTATAGTAGAATCGTTAGATTTTCGCAATGTACCTATTAGAATATCTAAGAAGCAAAGCTTCTTATTATTGTTCTTCATGTATCGATATTAAGAATCTTCTATATCATAGAGATCAGTGAACAATAAATAGGCAATTCATCGTCATTTATAAATTACTGAAGCTTTAAATAGTCAGTATTTTTCACAGTAGATACAAGCTACCACGCAGATAATTAATCCTCGCCATAGTAAAAAGTATAATAATGTATGTTTGTGTGATGCAAGGTTGGGAATAGATGGCGCTACTATAATTAACGACAACTCGTTTACATATTATATGACTTTCTGTTCAAAAATCTTCAGTTTTCAAGAGGCCGGGAGTCAAATCTTTCGTAGCATATTTTTTTATTTTTAAAACCAAAATATGTTACAAAATCTAGTATCGCCATCTAGTAGTTAAATTTGACAGCCACATTTTCCATTAAGACTGACTGCGGCTAAACGCATATCGTCTCTTTAAAAGAGCAAAGTAACATCTCAACAATAACGATTTTTTTTTATTTATTTCATATTGTACAGAGTTTTATTGCTTATTTTCAGTATGCACATTAATTTCATTGTTTGCACACGGTAAAATTATCAATATTTTGAAACTTATAAACATTTAAATGTTTGAAAATGCTCTCCTGTAAAATTATGGTTTAACAAATATCAGGTTGTTCTTTTAAGGAGCCGATATAAGCTGAGTGTTACAATAATGCAATAAAATAAGGCTATATACACGCGTGTCGCAGTCAATGTGTTAAAGACCTATAAAATCCTAAATTTTCTGAAACTATACAAATAGATGTGCCAGATCCTAAAAAAAAACCTTGGCGAAGTAAATTAGCTTTGGGAAAAGTGTGTTCCTGATGTTTTTCTTAATGCTCATTGTATTTCCTTATAACAACATCCACATTCTGTTAATCTTTAAGGACAACTTATAGACTTAAAACTACACAAATATTCGAATTATGTGAAGTACTTACCTAATATAATTTTAAACGTTATAATAAAATTAACTTATAATTATTATTATTACTTTTTATTTATCCATAACCCCAATTATATTTTCATATTATAATTTTCATCTCTATCACTTTGTAGATTAAATGAAAATTCAGATTTAAAAACGCGCCAATTAATAAAATAATTTTATTGTTCCAAAGACTTAAATATATTTTTATCAAACAGATCAATATCAAGATGTTTTGGCCTTATGAAATTTAGAGCAGTCTTATCTTTTAATGGATTTCATTCTTAACAATAATAAAAACTTAAAATGAAGTACATTTCATAAATGTCTTAATGATGAGTAAAATATAAAATTAATATTTGAAGCTTAAAAATGAAATACATTTTTCAAATGTTGATAACAATGATGAGAGCAAATAATACTTCAAACTGTACATAAAACTTCATATACTTTGTGCGCGATCTCATTTCCAGCGAATGAGATGTACATTGCCTTGTGGCTAACATGTACCTGAAACAAAAAAGTTCAAAAACTAAAACCAGATTACGAAAAAGTCGCACTGTGGCCTTCAGGTCAATGCAAAACCTATAATTCCTCGGTTTGGCTTCTTAAACGATTTCGAATGATATCGCTACAATTTGTAGTACCATTTCATAAGCTAACTGCAAGATCATAAATATTTGTTCAACGGTTGTGTCTGACACCTGAAGCGCAGAGCGAATTCGCTTTATGCGTTGCATATCGAGACTCTAATAAGAGTTCACCAATACTTCATTCATCAATACTTCAATTTATCAATACTTATCCAGCATTGTCTTATTATTTGTATTACATTGCATAAGATTAATAGATATCAATTAATAAGTAGATCTTAATATATTGTCTTGTTTTGTTACTATAAT